>SNQJ01S0038048.1:0-28037 GCA_010110895.2 Picea sitchensis | reverse complement strand
GGATCATTAACTTGATTTTTCCCATCATCTTCTTCCATGAGATCCTCATTTGCTTGGTCATGATGATGTTCCTCAGCTTGTACAACATCATTTCTACTAATACTTGGTGCAATATTCTGCAGAAAGTTAGAGGGCAACTCTAACATTATAATTACAAACAATCATGCAAAATTAGTGTATACTATAACAAACATTCAACCAATATATATACATATATATATAATTTTATATAAAATTGACAAAATAAAAAAAGATAATGAATATATAGCTAAATACCATGGGACGATATTCATTCGATCTACCATCAATGTGACCATACTTCCTACAATGTTTTGTAGTTGTTGCTATTAAAATTATTACGGGATGTCTGAGGCAATATTTTTTACAAGGGCAATAACATCTATCATCACCCTTTTCACCTGCTTTACTTTTTTCCCCACCTCTAACAACATTTTGTGACATTTTTCCACACAAAAATACCCTTTTGAAACCATCGTTTCTATAGAAAGATTGTCGCAACATCTTTAAATCGTCAAATATTTACAGGGAAATTTTAGGTCACTATCGTCGCAATTACGACGATAGTGACCTAAAAATATATATTTTTTCCACCTATTTATTTTAGGTCATTTTCAATGGTAAATTTTAATTAAATTATTATGGTCAAAGTTCGTCGCAAGAGCGACGGACAATCTAAAGTCATCGCTCTTGAGACAAACATTGACCATAATAATTTAGTCAAACTGCAGGTATCGATATTACGACGAATACGGGGTAGATTTCAAAAAAATAAACTTTTTCTCTTGCATGTTGCGATGAAAGATTTCTTTCATCGCAAGTGGTCATTGCAAATTTTTCAATGTGTAGTAGTGCATGTACCCACTCCTAGTTATACCAAGGCCTCTCATGATGTGTCTGGTGAAACCGAAGTGAATAATAGATTTTATATTTTATCTTTTCTGAGTCATGACATTGAGTCAGGGTTCGAATCATCTACCTCTACACAAGGGCTTCCGGACCTGTGCGATTCAAAGAGTAAGGAAAAAAGTTGCTACAATTTTGTTTCTAAGGGCACAACAAGCCCACATGACCCTCTATCTAGTGGTGAAAGATGATGATGGGTCATGGAGTCAATGACGATTATGTCGATGAGGGGATACAAAAGCTCAAAATTAACTAGCACAATCTATGGCGACCCTTGGAGGTAGAATTCAAACTTTATATTATGTTTGTAGGAAATATGAGAACAAAATCATAGATCAACAAATTTAAAATGACATTTTCATCAATTAGTCTTTAGAGGCAATATGTTTCAATATAGTTTTTGAAGACTAGATTGTTTGATTGTTCATTTCAAGAATACATACTTATCAACGTGTATTTCTTTTGGTAAGACGAAGTTGGTCTAGTGATTTAGTAACCAATTCAATTTCTTGTGGAATCTCCAAGGTGAAACCTCATGCAAGTTTATGTATTTTTGGAATCTCTTGCAAGTTTGTACATCAATCTAGTTATAGCCTATTATCAAAAAGAAAATTGAAGAAAATTATGACTCTCTTTTAACTAAAATAAAAATTTCCTCAACTACGGGTGTGTCCAAATGAAAGACAATGAGTCACTTGGAACATGAATTATGCATAGTTAAGGCATAATCAAAGGGTGATTTTGTTGACCTTGCTTCGAGGATATCACTTCTCAAGAGGGGAAGAAAGGTGACATAGTAAATTTGATCCGGATTTTATGAGCAGAAAGAAATGAATACAAATTATTAAAATATCCTTAACACAAAATAACAGAGATACAATAAAATTGGTTTTCTATTCAATAAGTAAATAAGTTGAAACTATAAAATGCAGCAGAAAATAAGCTTATTGGAATGGTGGCAGCTTATCTTTGAGAAGAGATGTGACGGTTGCGCTCATTCGCAAGAACATGATTACAATGAGGCTCTGAAGGAGTTTTTACAATAAATAGTAATGTCAAAAACCCTAGACATCCAAAAACATAACCCTAGGATATGAAGCGCCAAAAGTCATGTGGGCCCTGTTTGGGTAAGTTAGTACATCAACTTCCTGGGCTCGTAACTTTTGCTTACGATCTCCATTTTAGGCGCACGATAGCCCGTTGGAAAGATATCGTCAAGGATATTCATTTAGGGGGATCAATAAAATCCTTTGGATTTCATTGAGAAGCTCGATCACGAAAAACCTTCATTTAGGCCCTCAAAATGGCCCCAGAAGTTAAAAACTGTTAAAAATAGTAAATTGCCAAAATTTCTAGAAAAATGGTTTGATCGAGTTGGAAAAGGTGGATGGACACCGATATCCACCTATATCAATATTCCCTCATTAGGAATAAATGGTCTCCATTGCATTGATTTCCCCCATTAGATGAGGAAATTTCTGTTGAATTTAGCCCTGGGTGAGCCACTTGCCTTGGTGTAGGAGTTGCCCTGCTTTGACGACTCGATAACATTGGATCCTCTGTTGTCAAGTTCCCTTGATATGTGTGTCCACAATATAATCATTGGATTCATGTTTCATGTAGTCATGGTTGAGCTCTGTTGGTGTCAACTACTTTTCTATCTCTGAGGTGTCCAATAATGGTGGGAAATATGGTCGAAGGAGAGTCACATTGAAGACTAGGTGTAAGCCAAGGAAAGGGGGAATGTTGAGCTCAAAATCATTGTCACCCACAACCTTGGTGATGGTCTATGGCCCATAACGAATTGGGTGAAGCTTCCAATGGGGCCTTGTAAGACATTCTTTCTGCAAGTGCAACCAAACTCTGTCTCCCACCTAGAACTTATGTGGCACCTGATGTTGATCATGGCACTTCTTATACTTAGCATTAGACTTCTGTAGAATATCCTGAACCTATTGGTAGATGTGTTGGATCCGCTCAATGAACCGGGTGGCTTTGTCAGTTTCTGGTGGAGCAGGGGATGATTCAACCGAGGTGGTCACCAGGGGTAGTGCAACATCCATGGGGCCCAATGGTTGGAATCCCAACCCCATATGAAATGGGTTGTGGCCAGTTGAGCTATGCAGGGCTGCATTGTAGCTATGTTGGACATGGGGAAGACTCGCATCATGTGTGCGGGGGTGTTTTGAACTGTACATGCGCAGGATATGTACGATCATCTAATTGACGACCTTAATTTGGCCATCCGTCTGGGGGTGGAAGGCAGTGGATTTAGTGAGATTGGTATCCAGCAGTGACCAGAGGCTCAACCAGAATGTGCTGAGGAACCGACTGTCACAGTTTGATATAATGGTTTTTGGGATCCCAAAATGTACCCATACTCGTTCAAAGAAGAGCTTGGCAGTGGCTTCTACTGTGATGTTCTTCTTGCAGGTGGCTAAAATCGCCATCTTGGAAGAGCGATCAACAACCACAAAAACACAGTCATTTCCCCTCTTGGTGGATGGGAGGCCCAACATGTAGTCCATTGATATGGATTCCCACATCCTATCAGGAGTAGGAAGAAGGGTTTACAGGCCCTGTTTCTTAGTGGTCGATTTGGCAATAGTGCAAGCAGTGTAGGACCCGATATACTTGTTGACATCTTTTCAAAGTTTCGACTAGTAGAAATGTTTCTGCAGCAGTGCCACTATCTTTTTGAAAACAAAGTGTCATGCCACACAACTGTAGTGAGATTCCCAAATCAACTTCATGCTCTCGCTTGATGGAACATAGAGATGGCCTAAACGACACAACAACCCATCTTGAATATGGAAATTAGGGACCAATGAGTTGGCGCCCAACATTTGGTAGGTGGTGGAGAAGTCAAGGTATGTCTCGTGGTCACAAGAGTCTAGCACCATGGTGAGTTTTGTGACTAAAGGTTAGATGAGGCAATCAACAACTCGGTTGGTACTTCATGTCTTATACTTAAGTTGATTTGGAACTGTTGTAAGTATGTGGACCACCTCTAATGGTGGTCATTCTAGAATTTCCTTGGTTCTACATGAACTGTAGTGGCTTGTTATCAGTGTGGATGATTGTCTCCTTCCAAAGAATGTAATGTTTCCACTGGCAGTAGGCTTGCACAATGGAGTACATTTATTTTTCATAAGTAGGGTACTTATGGACAACATCTGATAGTGTCTCACTATGATATGGCATAGGGTGGTCGTGTTGAGTGAGAATGACGCCCACATCATAGTCTGAAGCATATGTATTGATCTCAAAGGGATGTTGCAAGTCTGGTAATGAAAGTACTAGGGATGAGCACAAATGCTTCTTCAAGTCATCAAAGGCTTGTTGTTGGGAAATGCCCCACACAAATTTTCCCTTACTTCCACCCCTGGTTACTTGGCTTAGGGCCCATGCGATATGAGAGAATCCCAACACAAACCTGCAATAGAAATTGGTGAGGCCCAAGAAGCTCCAAAGTTGAGTGAGTGTGGTTGGGGATGTCCAGTCACTGATGACCTAGATCTTGGCTGGATCCACATGCACACGATGTCGATCAATGATGTAGCCTAAGTAATGGACTCTATCCATGCCGAAGGAGCATTTTTCCAAGTTTGCATATAGTTTTTGCTGCTGCAGGGTGTGCAGAACCTGTTGAATATGTTGCAAGTGTTCTACCCAAGTCTTTTTGTAGATGAGTATGTCATCGAGATACACCACTACAAAAGTATTGGTGAAAGGTCATAGGATATCATCCATCATCCTCATAAAATTTGTTGGAGCATTTGTCCAACCAAAGGGCATGACCAACCATTCGAAAAGACCTTCTTTTAACTTAAAGGTAGTCTTCCATACATCTGTATGTTATATTGGGGCCTGGTGGTAGCCAGACTTCAAATCAATATTACTGAAGTATTTTTTTCCCCGTGAGTTGATCAAGGAGGTCGTCGATTCAGGGAATCGGGTACCGGTTTCGGACTGTGATTTTATTCAGGGCTCGGTAATCAATGAAAAGTCGCTAGATCCCATCTTTCTTCTACACCAACACGATTGGGCTCCCACAAGGCAATGCAATGGGACATATATGCCTCTTGTGGAGTAGTTCTTGGATCTGCCTCTTGATCTCCTTGTTTTCTAACAGAGAGCGGTGGTAGACTGGCCCATTGGGTAGCAGTGCACCTGGGTTCAGATCGATGGGATGCTTGACCTAGCAATGCAGAGGTACTCCGGTAGGAGAGGAGAGGATATATGAGTATTCTTCCATGACCTTATCCACTTCCTTTTATTGTGTGGAGAGATCGGTCGCGGAGGCCCTGGATGTGGCTGCGATCTTTTTCTCACTCTAAGAGAGAATCATGAAGAAGACAAATTTCTCAGTCTGAGAGATGACCTTCCTGCATTGCTTGGCAAAGATCAAGGGAATAACAATGGGAGGGACTGCCTCGGGTATCCTGTACAATTTCATGTTCAAATTAATAATAACACTACGAGGCCTAGACTCATATACAACATGACATTTCCATAAATAAGGTTGGCCCAAAATAACATTACAAACTTCGAGAGGAGGAACATCACAAAATACCTCGTCTTTGAAGGGCTTGATGTTGTATGATAGTCGACACTATTGGCTAACGCAGAGATCACTTACTTGGCAGAGCCATCCAATGGTGTAGGGTTGTGGGTGCGGTGTTGTCAACAAGGCCAGTCACTTGATGACCTCTACTGAGATGAGGTTATTTTTTCTACCGCTATCAACAAAGAAGTGCAGCGGGGTGTCTTTTACCCACATCTGTGAATGGAAGAGGCACTCACCTTCTTCTGGCTCGTCTGGTTTACCAGGATGGAGCTTGGTGGTAACAACGGTGGCATTGGGTTCTACGCCAATGATTCGTCTTCCCCTTTTTGGTTTTGACTAAGATTCATAACTTGCATCTGATTCAGAGACTTTCACTTCAGCCACCAGTGAATGCTTTGAGCAACAGTCAGTAATGTTATGCCAAGGGCTCTTATGGAAGTTGCACCACTTCCCAATATATTTCTTTGTCTTTCAAGTGTCCTTATTTACTTGCGGCTTGGACTAGTTGTCATGATATTTTCCATATTTTCTCTGTCCTTTGTTCTATGGGTTGGGGCCGCCCCTTCCTAGCTTTTGCTGTGAGGTGTTCCCAGACCCAAATTGTCGTGTCTTTTGTTTGAGCTTCTACTCGATTTTGATGACATATCGGTAGGCTGCACCCAAGGATGAGATGTCCAGAAATTCCATTTCGGTCTAGATGTATATATGCAAAGCATCGTGATACTTGAGCACCAGATGTTTCTCTGAATATTTCATACCCATCTTGGTGTGCAAGGTATGGAAGATATTTCTGAACTCTGGCACTGCTTGGTCTCTTTCTTGCTGCAGTGTGGTCCTTTTGGTATACAAGTCGTCATAACTTCCGACAGGGTAGTATTGTTCCTTAATATCATCCCTGAAGGATTCCCAGGTGGTCATGACTGTAAATAATGAGGGTTTATTTGTTTTCTTTTTCTCATAGAAATTTTCCCACCAATCTTTGACATGGGGAATGACTTTTAGGAGTGCAAAAGTAATATTTTCTCTATTCTAAAAGTTATGGACAGAAAAATACCCTTCTAGTAGATTCAACCACTTGTCTACAACATCTGCCTCTATATGACCTTCAAATATAGGAATATCAAAGTTTATTTGTACCTTGAAGGGGGCAGCGCCTCCGCTCGAGGAAGATGCATTGTCTTTTGGTAGCCACTGAAGGATTTGTGCGAAACTATCCATCATCTCATTCCTCTATTGCGTGAGGGCTTCCTAAAGCAACATTTTGAAAGGATCTCTTGTCCCGTCATATTTCTTTTCTTCTTCCATGAGAGGCATCTTGGGTGTTCGAGAGCTTTTTTCCTCAAGAGAAACAAGCTCAAGATCCAATTATTTGTACCCTGACCTCGTTGGGGACATGCATTAAGACAACAAGGAGCAAACCACTCTCATACCATTGATCCATATTTTATGAGAAGAACGAAATGAATACAAATTATTAAAATATGCTTAACACAAAATAACAGAGATACATTAAAACTGGTTTTCTATTCAATAAGGAAATAATCTGAAACTGTAAAATGCAGCGGAAAACAAGCTTGTTGGAATGGTGGCAGCTTGTCTCTAAGAAGAGATGTGACGGTTGCGCTCATTCACAATAAGATGATTACAATGATGCTCTAAAGGCCTTTTTACAATAAATAGGAATTTCAAAAACCATAGACATCCAAAAACCTAACCCTGGGAGATGAAGCGTCAAAAGTCATGTGGGCCTTGTTTGGGTAAGTTAGTACATCAACTTCTCGGGGTTGTAACTTTTGCATATGATCTTCGTTTTAGGTGCACGATATCCCGTTGGAAAGGCATTGTTGAGGATATTCATTTAAGGGGATCAATCAAATCCCTTGGCTATCATTGAGAATCTCTATCCCAAAAAACCTTCATTTAGTCCCTCAAAATGGCCCCAGAGTTAAAAACTACTAAAAATAGTAAATTGCCAAAATTGCCAGAAAACTATTTTGAGTGAGTTGGAAAACTTGGGTGGCCACTGATATCCACCTCGATCAAAATTGTAGAATTGTAGTAAAATAAGTATGATTTTTCTTATTCAAAGACTATAAAAAAACATTTAAGCAATTTTGTTGAAAAAGGGAAAATGATAGTTATAATATATTCATAAAGGGACCATAAACTATTTATTACTTGACTTCTTGGAAATGTGTATAGATATAATTGAGGCATATGATGCACAGAATGTAGTGTTGTTCCTCAAGGAATGATAATGAAATCTAAGCAAAGACAATTTCTTTAGGAGATCACAAGGTACATATGGTACAAGGTAGATATGGTTATAAGCCAAGGGACAATTCCAATTATGATTCCTAATGGATATGTCAAAAAAAAAATCTATGTGATGTTTTATATACAACAGACTTAAAGAAGAACCTTGATTTAGTAAGTCATTGGAAATTTTCACCATGGTTGTTGACCAGCTATGAGAAACTACCAATGACCTCATCAAGCATGTAGTCCCAAACAAGTTGAACATCTGTAAAGCATGTTCTTTTCTAAAGATTTAGAATTCAAAGAATTGGTCACTAACATTAGTTATTTACCTGGGTTATTTTGTTGTAAGAATTTGTAGTTTGATACAAGATTCAGGGATGTGACAATGTTGAGATTGATTGTGCTCTTGCCAGCATTGTTTTCCTCTTGTTTAGATTGTGAATTCATGTTGCTAATATAATCAAAAAGATATTCCATCTGTGTGTATGCTTTGAAAAATTATTGTGCACTTTGAGATCACAGGGTTATAGGTTGTTGTGTTTACCCTAGGGGTTATTGGTTACCTACACCACACCATCATTTACAATAACCCCAGCGTTTGATCAAGACTCTACAACAAATTGATCAGGTAAGGACAATCAATTACATAAATCATGATCCACATGCTTCTAATTGGAAACATAAACAATGGATATTTCATGAGAGGGATAGTTTCTTTGAGACTCTTCCCTTTTCTACCAAGCATGTTTGTTGAGGATATGATCATTGATGATTGAGGTTATTAACTTAATAGGAAAAGGTCAGATTTTATTCAGATGTGACTGTTTAGGAGGAGTCTTGGCATAATTGAATGAATTTATGCACATAAACTTATTAAATGAGAAACTTGGCATTGATAGGGTGATTATACTTACATCCTAAATTGTCAACTTTTTGGTTGAAAGAAAAGGATATGAGGGTTGAAAAACAATTGGTATCCTTATAAGGACCTCACACTCATGGTATTAATGATCCAGCCAAGATGAAAAACTTAACCAAAATGATCCATATAGTAGATGGATATTTTGGTAGTCACTGTTATTTTGTTGATGAATCATGATAATGTTTTTGAGATGATTATTGTATTCATGATGTTAACATGTGGTTTCATTTTGATGAAATATAACTTTGATAAATATATTTTGATGTTATAATATTATGACAATATGTCATTATGTGATGACATGTTGAACTTACATGCAGTTTTATGATGAGATGTTTAAAAATGACATGAGGGAGCATGTTGTATCTTACTATTCAAGAAGACGTGATGACAATGATATTGCATTATCACAATGACATGAAAGAGTTAGCATGTAGATTATTTCTTTGAAATGTTGGTATAATGACTAATGTAATGATTACTTGTTGTGAGGTGGTGATTGTCAAGTATCTACCAGTTGGCCAAGAGAGCCATGATTGTGGTCTGAGAGGGTTGGTTTATTTGATGATCTTGTGGGATCCCATAAACATGAAGGATAATATTACAACTAATATTGTATGGGCTAGGGACAATTCAATCTACTACTTATGTCAGTAATCATTATGCCTTGTATTGGAGTTGTGATGTTGAAGTCTCGAAGAGAGGTTGGAGCATTGCTTTTTGGTGGTGTTGTGGGATTGGAATTCGATGCCTAGGGTTGTACCTGGTTATTGTGGAGGGATTTTAGGATAACCTTTCGAGATTCCTAGTGTACATTAGTACCAATCCAGATGCCTTCTTGAGTAGATGAGGTCTCGAGCCTTGGGGCTCCAGATAGACCAATAGGATTTAACCCTTGTTTTGAAAGTCAAGAGGGACGGATAGAGAGTACTCTTACTTCCCCAATGTTGTGATGTGGACTTTCTATGGTTGTTGTAATCACTTGGGTGGCTTTATACTAGTCTAGCAGAGGGTGTTGTGGAAGTATAGGAGCTAACAGAGGGTGTTGTGGACAATGATGAGCTAATTAAAAACACTATAAGAAACATAATCAAGGTAACTTCAGGATGAAGTTCCTTGAAGGAGGGGTGTATGTCATGCCCCATATTATTATTATTAAATATAAATAATAATAATAATAATATCAGGAATATAATCATTCTCCTAAGATGATCATAATAAATACTTATTGGAATAAATAATAATAAATAAGTATATAATAATTATCCTAAAGGAGGTCATAATAAGTATTTATTATGGATATTAGGGTAATTAAAGAGAATGGTAAAATAAGTAACCGTAAGTAATGGAGAAACCATTAAGTATAATAAATAATTAAATAATGGACCCTAGAGATTCGGTTCTTTACCACAAATGGACTCTATATAAAAAGGAAGGAGGATGAGAAAAGGAGATCTCTCTCTTGCACGTTTCTTTGGTTGAAGCTTTAGAGAGGGGAAGGATATAGATTCACTGACATTGTAGTAGATTGAAGGCTCGAGGGTGACCTCCTACTAAATATTTAGTAGCAAGGTCTATAGTTGAGTGGAGAGTCATCCCCCACTTTGTGTTGCGGATTTCATGTCAATAATCAAGGTATGGCTACGTTCCTCAAGTCATCGGTACCACAGGTAAGTTCCTTCCTCTTAGTGCTCCTCTCTATAAGAATTTCAATGAAGATTCAATGATTATTTGGTTTATTATTTATGGTTATTTTTCACTTCTGCCTATTACATGGATAAATCTCTAATTGCATTATTCTTTAGTATAATTGGGTTATTACTTCTAATACCATGTGGAAATCCGGATCTAACCCAAATCGTAAATGAACCTAAACTCCATAGAACAACACAATAAACATATATCTATTATTTTTTATATGTATCAAAACAATATATGCTCACTATATATAACAACAGGAAGAAACCCAAGATTAGCCAAGGATAACTATCACACGTGGGCACATAAGAATGTCAACCTATACTTACAACTAATATTAGTTCACTGCATTAGAAAATATCAACGTGTTGAAAAATAATACTAACAATTAAAATAACAAAAACTAAACTCACTTAAATTCATCATATTCTTACCTTAATCTCAAACTTTTTACATATTATAACTTATAACTTCTTTCTCAAAATTAATAAATTTGATATAAAAATTATATTTTATTAAAATTGATTAATTTTATTAATAAAAATAAAATAAAAAACTAAATGTTGTGAACACTTAGTAAATGAAAATGAAAAAACATAAAATAACAAAAAACCAAAACTCATAAAACCATCATATTCCAAAACTCTTTCCATATCATAATCTATATTCCTTCTCATAATGCCACATATATATATATGCTTGGAGTGTATATAAAGAGGTCGAGAGTTGCCATGTTAGAAACGAATATTATGACATAGTTATGGCATTATGAGAAGGAATATATATATATATATACCAAGCATTATCCATATAGCATTATTTAATTTTTTTTTAAATTTTAAAATGTGTAAAATTACGTGTGTTGTAAAGGCATTGGCAACCCCGGGAAGGACCAATGGAGGAAATATGTAGTCTGTTGTAGGAGGAAGAGTAGAGGTGGTCGAAATAGAATGCTTTTGCTGAGCGTTATGGCATGCCCGCCCTGCCTCGTGTCAGGCACCACAAAGACCCATTACTCTATGCAGAGGTTCATATGTCTTGCTTCTTTTTATCGTCTATATACCCAATGTCGTGTTTCTTTTTGAAGAATAAAGAGAAATTTTGATATTCCCTTCCTCTTGATGTTTTGCATGAGGAAACATGGAGAGAGGGGAATACACACCATCCCACGCTTCCTTTCATCTCTAATGTGACTAGGTTGGTGGAATGCAGATCTCTACCACATAACACCAACAATATCTAACCTTAGGTATTTCAAGGTAGATTCCCCCTCATGGAATGTGACATTGGGTTATGCTATCCTCTTTCTTGAATTTCAAGAGAAATCTACTCAAAGAGATAAGGGATTCAATATTGGTCATAACTAGTTTCTATAAGAGAATTTCAATTTTCCCATGTATATTAACATGGGAGAAAGTGTCTACTATGAATACTTGTATCCATTTGGTTATCCTTTCAATGATATTAGTTATTTTTGGGTTTAAAGTCCAAAATTTCACTTGGAGAAGTCATGCAATTATAAACACATTGAGTTACCTATGATATTGATAGCCCCACCTCTTAATAACTATACACAACCATAACTTCCACACAACCATAACTTCCACTTTATTGTTCTTGGCTTTCCATAAACCTTTGAGAATGAGCCATCTTTTTATATCCATAGGGATCTAGAAGAATTTTTGTGCACTTGCCACCCCTAGAGCATTTTATTATATATACATTCGAATATTATATATCATATAATTATTTATTTATTTTACCAAAATTAGTGTAGATATGCTAATCTACCTCATATTTTTTATACCTGATTTTTTTTCATAAAGCAAACAATTTATAAGTTAAACTTTAGATTATTGTTTCCACCATCTTATTGCCAAAAAAATCATAAAAGAAACTACGTCATAGCTTCTTTGTCGACATTTTTATTAAGGAGACTTGACATTGGAATTATGATTGTAGTGATATTGATATTTTTATGTGTCCATGCCTTTTCACATCTCTATCAATGTGTTGCATGTTTTTCCTCCATTGTTATACTGCTACCTCATCTCCATGATTAGCTTGGCAAGACTCGACCTAATCATCTACATGTATTCTAGTTGTTACTAAACCAAGCAATTCTAGATTACATCCCACCATTCTAGTATGATATGTACAATACACCATTTGAACTCTAATCATCTTCTTTAGCTACAACCCTTCATAGAAGTTTCCAAAAAAAAAATAGATCTCATGGAAGGTTAGCTTCTTCTTAAAACTTCCAATGATAGTAGATTCGATTGAAAAAATATAAATACATTTTATGTGTAAAACTAAATGTAATGTAATGAAATAAATATAATGATTATTTTATGCAATTCCAAAGTAATAGGTATATTGATATCACATGATTATGATATTTCTCCTTGCCCATTATTAACTAACCTTTTCCTTTGAATATTTTTTAGCAATAAATTTGCCAAGGATGGATGAAGAAAACAAATAAGATTATAAATGAAGAAAATTATTTAATGGTTATTCAGTGCTCATTTTCATGTAGGGACTTGTTTGGACTCTAAGAATATGGATAGATGAACCAGGTTGAAAGATCAATCACCACTGCATATGTTATGTGACAAATTATTACATTGGTAACAACCACACATAATGTTTTCAATCATTCATCTTGAAACTTTTCTCTTTTTTGTTTCATATTATATGTGAATATTTGGATATCGATGTAGAATTTATGATAATAACTAAACTATTTAATATAAAAGGTCACGTGGTCTTTGTCTCTTGTTGGTAGTGAGACAACATTGTTTCAATATAGGGAATGTATTGGGTGGAGGCCACAATGTGCCTACACTTAGGCATCTTCAACCACATGGATCAACATGGTGGATGAGCTTGGCAAAAGGGTGTCATGTCGAATCTAGGATTTAGATTCGTATGATACTTGAAATTTACTTTTTGCTTGGCCACAACAATGTTTGTTGCACTACCATTTTCCCTCGCAATATTTGGCTTAGAGCTATTAGGTAGATAGGTTAGATAACACATACGATGTGTTATAGAATATAACACGTAGTATGTGTTATATAGTATCAACTCTTCCATTTTTTTTTTTCATAGTGCTTGCTTGCAAATAAAAAATAGCATAGCTAATGAATTTAATGACTTCGATGTGCAAATTCGTTTAACAATCAATTATACAACCAAAAAAACCCTTAATTTCTAAACAATCATCTAAACTAATAAAAAGAAAGGGACGAAACACTTATTTAATTTATTTACTATTTTTGCAATTTTTTTTAAGATAAATAGATATTTACTTTTGTGCTACTCTTCTCTTCCTTAAAAGTATACAAGTCCGCCCATCACTTAGTAGAAGCACATAGTTTATGATATTAAAAAAGTATCTTAGTCTCTTCTTTATTCTAATATTTCTCCATAGGCAAAGTAGGTCATTTTACCAATTTCTCTTTACCAAAATTATTCTTTTAAAAAAGAAAATTCAACTCAAAAATAAACATAATAACCCACAAAGTTCGTAAATAAGCCCTCACAATGCCTAATCAATGATTATTGGTGGTTTGAGACATGTTTCCTTTCCATGCATTGTTTCTCACAAAATGTGGCATTCAGGGGCAAAATAAAAACCCCTACAAAGAAAACCTACGATACACATAAAATCTTACATCTCATTTATTAATCGGGCGCGGTGGTGGACAAATCAAAGTTGTACATCTGAGGGTTCATTCTCATAGAAGGCACAAGTATATTTTACAAAGATAAATGGGAGTAATATGGAGATTGCGTGGAATACTAATTATCACTCCGTGGAAGAGCAATGGACATTTAAATGGATAAATGGAATAAAGTCGATACTAATATGGATAAATGGAAAGCTACTGTCATCGACATTTTCCATTGCCATGCAACCCCATCTTCATTGAAAAACATTAAGAACCATGTGATGAATCAAACCATTTCATCATATTTATAAGATAATAAATAGTGTGTATCCAACAAATAGGATGCATCAAGTAGTGAGTCAATGATTGGCTCAGTATATAGTGTTTAATATTTCTCATTTTTTGTTAGGGACCTAACCTCCCTAATTCCTTACGTATGTAGAATAATATGTTTTCTATGTAAAAAGGTTGAAATTAGTAAATAAAGTCTACATAATAATGTGAACAACTCTAATGTAAAAAGACTTGATAGAAGCTTTCGCTTCTAGAAAGATCTTCCTCTAGAATGTTCCTTAGAAGATAAAATTAGTATAAATAAGAGTAGAAGGCATGATGAAGTTTTGTCTTTAGAATCATTATATTAGAGTTCTTCTCTATTGGAGGTTTCCCCTTCGAAGAGGCAAGTGAACTTGGCTTTATATCAATAAAGGTATCATTGTTGGTGTTATTATTCTCTATATTTTGTTGTTCCATTGGTAATTGTCGTAATATATATGTTCCTACTTTATATAATACATATGGTACCTTACAAGTGGTATCAAAGCACTTTCCTCTACAAAAATTGTGGGAATTTTTTTTCCAGCGTAGAGACATGGACTATCGTCGTCTCTAAAGCATGAATGTTTGTCAAAAATACAACTGGGGAAGACTACACACAAGAAATACAGATGATATCATTGGATACTCGAAACAAACATTTCACCTTGTTGGAAAGCTCTATAACCCATGTTGGTACCCCTTCGAGTAGTACTACATCAGATAAAATCTGCACATGACCATCACTCCCATATACCATGGGGTA
This sequence comes from Picea sitchensis, assembly GCA_010110895.2. NCBI lineage: Eukaryota > Viridiplantae > Streptophyta > Pinopsida > Pinales > Pinaceae > Picea > Picea sitchensis. The sequence goes on along the minus strand of SNQJ01S0038048.1, from coordinate 12,900 downwards.
TATAGGGAGTCCCCTACCTATCCTAAAACCAACTATAGATCATCCTATCGATCAATTGACTGCTATAGTGGCACCAAGAACAACACTCGGGAAGACTACTCTCCAGTACCTGAGTAGTCAGGTAGTATGGATAAGGGTATGGTCGAGCCTCCTTAGTTAGTGCCTTGAGATATTGGGCCAAGTACTACTGTTTGACCCCGCATGTATATCAGAGAGCTATAACACATGAAAAAACCTTGTTTGTAGGAACCCTGAAAACCTTAACACTGGCGAAAAGAATAGAATATAACAACAATAGTAAGACACTTTTTCCGCACAACCCTACCTCCTACATCCTGGTTGCGAAATCCCTACACAATTTTCCCCATTAACAATTTGGGCATTATGTCAATGTAGTATTCTGCATGCTAGAGTATAACTCTACAAGAGTAAAAAAACATATATATAGTGGTCCCACTGACACCCTTATTCGGGACCTATCCCATTGAATTCCTCTCTTTGCCCTGATCGTCGTGGTACCTATCACTTGTAATCCTTTTGTTTGTGGACCCACACACCCTTCCCAACATCCTTATTTTCCACCTATCCCATTGGATTCCTCCCTTCACCATGTTCGTCATGATACCCCTCATCTATAACCTTTTTTGTGGAGACCCACCTGCCCATTTTTTTTCTCTTCACCAATGACTCTCACCCACAACCAATAAAGCACTAGCTTGATTGTCAACAACACCCAACACAAGGAGGACATAAACTTCATTACTTCCAACCTTGGATCCCTCAGGGAACAATATGTTGCCATCAATGACACACTTGGAAAATTATTGAGTCGATTCATGAATCCTACCTCCTATGAACAACCTTCCTATCATGAATATGTCGACTCTTCCCATTACCAAGCCTTTCATTTTAATCACCCTCATCGTGAACTGTGTTTTCCTAGAGTCGATGTGAATAAATTTGATGTCTCATACCCCAAGGGTTGTATAACTCAAATGGAAAATTACTTCTCATTGCATGGAATCACTAATGAATTGGCCAACCTTTGTTAGAGTGTCCTCTATCTAGATCCTTAACACTAGAATTCGTGGAAATGGTGTAAAAATTCACACCAAGGGTATGTTTCTTGGACACATTTTGTGGCCGATCTTTATGAATGCATTGAGACTGATACACGCCATTTGAGCCATTTGACCAAGTTGAAACAATCTAACATAGTGAAAGAATTTATCGTCACCTTTGAGCACTTGGATTTTAGAACGGAGGGCATGTTAGATGCCTTCTTCAGAGAATGGTTTATTGGTACTTTACATGATGAAATCTAAGCCAAGGTCCAAATGGCTTTCCCCTAGACTTGGTTGGAAGCTACTAAATGTGCCAAGGAAACACAATAGGACGTCTCTTCCCAGAACAAAAAAAACCTCTTTTTTTCCTCACCCTAGACCCACCAATCCTGCCCCTCATGCCCCTCCTCTCAAGATCCATAAATAAAGTTGGGTAGAAATGGATGAATTCCAACTCAAGGGTATTTTCTATAATTGTGATGATAAATGTTTTCGAGGACACAAGTGTAAAAAAAAAAACCTTTTTATGGCCATTTCAAAGGATGTTTTTGATGAGGATGTTGTTGTTTCCCCTATTGAAGAGCTACCCTAGGTACATCATCCTAATCCTCCCTCTAATCCTCCATAAGTTGAAACATTGATTTCATTGAATTCCCTCAATGGATTCTCTGCTCACCAAAATTTCAAGTTAATTGGCTACATTAAGCATAGGAAAGTCATCATCCTAGTTGACAATGGAAGCACCATAATTTTATTCATCACTGCATTGCCCAAGAAATCAATTGTTATATATGTGCATTCAACAATTTTCAAATCATGAGTTCCAATGGATTTTCTATGAAATGTGGGAGACATTGTGAAAATGGTTTCCTATAAATTGGTCAATACCACCTGAAATCTCACATGTTTGTTATCGACATGGGCGATTGTGAAATTGTTCTTGGTGTTGAATGGCTACGCACTCTCGACCCCATCACTATGGATTTTAAGGAATTAACCATGCAATTCCAATAGGAGGGACAACATTATAAGTTCCAAGGCATCACTGTAGGCTCCCCTGGTATCATTAGTTCCCACTGAATGGAAAATCTGCTAAAAAAAGGTCACTTTGGCATTATTTCCCAACTCCATTCCATTCAAGTAGTTGAGACAACCTTTGTGCATCTTGACCTCCAATCTATACTCTCCCATCACCAAGTTGTTTTTAACACTCCCCATGGAATTTCCCCATCCTACAACATCCATGATCATTACATTCCTCTAGAACTAGAGAGTATTCCTCCCAATGTTCACCCTTATCATCATCCATTTGCCCAAAAAAATGAAATTGGCTAAATTATTCAAGAGTTGCTAGAAGCAGGTGTTATATGTCCTAATATTGGCCCCTATTCTTTCCATGTACTCATGGTACTCAAGAAAGAAGGAACTAGGTGCATGTGTCCTGATTTATGCACCCTCAACAAACTCACAATCAAAGAAGAATTTCCCATTCCTGTCATTGATGACCTTTTGGATGAATTGAGTGGTGCTTCATACTTTACCAAAATTGATCTTCATTCTAGATACCACAAGATATGTATGAAAGAGGAAGACATTCCCAAAACTGCATTTAAAAATCATGAGGGTCACTATGATATCTTAGTGATACCTTTTATCCTATATAATGCCTCCTCTATTGTATATGTGTTATGGGTCACTATGATTTCGTCTTCATTTTTGGGCGGTTTCGGCACATGTTTTTTCACTGATGGTTTTTTATTTCCAGTTTAGGAATTAGGGTTGTTGACTAATCCAAGTCATTGGATCAGGGTTTTGGATGTCACTGGCTCTTATATATATATATATATATATATATATATATTGTATTGTAAACAATGTATGATGTGAATGAATATAGAATATGTTGGTTTTCCCAATTTGGGTTTCAGGGGAAAAATCTTTGTGTAACTGTGTATTTTCCATTGTATATTTTATGTTCTCTTATTGAGAATATGTTTGTAGTAAATAATTGTACAAGGTTAAAATCTACATCCTCCACTTTCCAAAGTCTCATGAATCATGTCTTCCATCCTTTCCTCTGTTATATTTTCTTAGTTTTCTTTGATGGTATTCTCATATAGAGTAAAACTTGGAAATCTCATCTCCCCGATGCAGATCAAGTTCTACATCTACTCTCTAAGAACAAACTTTTTCTCAAACAATCTAAATGTGTTTTTTGAGCCTTTGAAGTTGAGTACCTGAGTCATATTGTCGGCAAGGATGGTGTACAGGTGGATCCTAATAAAATTGAAACTATGAAAGACTAACCTTGCCATAAATCACTTAGAGTTTAATGGGCTATTATCATAAGTTTGTTCATAATTATGGAAGAATTGCAACTCCTCTCACTACTCTCCTTAAAACTAATACTTTCAGTTGGAATCCAACAGCTGATCAATCCTTCCATGCCTTGAAAAAGGCTATGTGCATGACTCCTACCCTGGCACTACCATTCTTAACCAAGACTTATGTCCTAGAATGTAATGCTTCAAGGAAATGAATTGGAGTAGTTCTTATGCAATATGACAAAACTTTGGATTTCATTGGCTGTAATATCCTCAAGGGTTAGAATATTATTAGTGTCATATATGGCTATGGATATTTTTCAATTAGCTTGTTTTCATATACCTTCAAAGTGTAATATGATTGGAAACTTTAAACAAATAGTTCACATGTAGTCTATCCATGGGAATTTAATAAAACATTTGTTATGCATTCTATTACATGGTAAATGAGAGATAATCGTGGCATCTTATTATGGATGAAAACCCCCAAAGAGGACAACAATACAATTCTCTATTGGTTGTGATGATAGAAACAAAGACACACAAGATCTAATGGTTGTAATGACAGTTGCAATACCCCTAATGCACACAATATAGTGGTTGTAATGATAGAAACAATAACTACCAACACAAAATAAATAAACAAAACCTGGGAATGATGCCAAAATATGATGTAGTATACTTCAAGGCTCTCCTAGCCTCACAATTTCACTTCCAAACCCTACTATTAAGAAAATGAAGTACATGACCCTCCTCAAAATACATGGATATTCTGCAAAGATACCCTTCCAATGTAACGTGGCCCCTCCTAATGTGCCTTAGCCACCCGATTTACCAAAGAAAGAAGATCAACCTCCTCAAGGATGCACCAAGATCTCTTCTATACCCACATGGACCAACAAAAGAGTGGGTGTATCTCCCTTAAATAGACCCTAGTGGCTTCCCTAGTTGCCATGAACCACCACAAATACCTCATCCTTCTCCCAGGACTCACACGAATCTCCACAATGGGGTTGGGAATGTAATTAACCCTTAAATAAGCCTAAACAAGCTCTCCAAGTGCCACAGTTTCCTTTGAAATATCACAACTGCAACAAGAGGAAAAATCGATCCACCAACCATATTATGGTTCTCCAATAATTCGCTGCTCAAATAAACTGTAGGAAAATCACCAAATGAAGTTCAGTTGAAGACCCTAGATATATCTTCCCTTGGTCTAGCTAGGGAAGATATTTCATTAACGAAATTAGACTAGCAATGGTGGAAGGGATTTTCTAAACCCTAATGAAATAATGGCTCCAAGAGCACTCCAAAATGAGAGATCAAATCATAATTCCAAAGTGAGAGGCTAACCCTCCTTTTATTCTTCCTTTCAACCTTCTAGACCTTTCCCCCTATTTTTGAACAAATCAAACCCTTGCCTTATTTATCCTTTAATTATTACTTAAACATGAAAAAAAAAAATAATGCTTAAGTGATTAATATTTTTATTTAATGTCACTTTATAATAATTTTCCACTCAAGTGACACTAAACTAATCTCGTGAACACTTTTCCCACTAATTATATCATATGAGAGTCGTATAAGCTACTAAGTCATATTTGGTTGCGATCAAAAGGAGGGGGACATTATAGTCCTCCCTTCCCGAGATTGCTTGTCCCTAAGCAAATCCAAATTAGGATGTTGTAGAATATACTCTCTCTCCCTAGCGGCATCCTTAATGGGAAATCATGTCCACATGACCAGGTACTCTCGAATGACTATGTTCCTCAACCTCCTCTCTCTAATATCAATAATCCTTTATGAAGTTAGAACCAATTGTCCTTCCTCATCTAGCGGAGGAAGATCTGTCGAAGGGATGACCTTGAAAGGAATCATCATTATGGACATGTGATAAGTGGTATTATAGCAATGTTCCCCAAGGTGCAACCACTTCACCCACACCCTCTGCTATCCTGACACATAGTTTTGTAGATATCCATCGATCCACTTGTTTACAATCACGATCTGTCCATCTGTCTGAGGATGATAGATGGTACTATGTGTCAACTCTATCCCTGCTAGCCTGAATAGATCCTGCCAAAATGTGTTGAGAAACTTTTTGTCACGTTCATTGACTATATACTTCAGGAGACCATAAAGTAAAAAAACCTTCCTAAAGAATGTGTCTACCACCTAGGATGTGCTATAATTGGAGGGAATGGTAAATAAGTGCGCATATTTGGTCAACATGTCTACGACCACGTAGATGTAGTCCATTCCCTGTACCTTTGACAACCCTCCAATGAAATCCATGGAAATATTTTCCCATTTCTTCTTGGGAATCAACAATGGATGAAGAAACCCTGTAAGATGTGTAAGCTCTATCTTGTTCTGCTTACAAGTCATTCACTCTCTAACATGTTGAAGCATTTCCTCCTCGATACCCTTCCAATAGAATCTCTCACTCACCTACCTATAGGTCTTTAGATACCCCGAGTGTCCTGCTAATGGTGCGTCATGTACCGCCCTCTAAATATTACCCTTGAGTGTGGACTTAGGGACAAGATATATTTTGTCTTTGTAGTAGATGATGTCATCCACTACCTTGTACCTTCCATCCTAAATAATTCCCTTCATTAGCTCACAGGAAAAAACATTCTTGGAGTACTCCAACAAGAGAAGAAACTTCCGGCCTATTGAGATCTTTGTCATGGAAAAGGTTACAGGTCTCCTGGATAGGGAATCAACAACTATGTTCTTCTTTTCCTTTACATACTCAATGAAAAAATCACATTCATGTACCTTACTCACCCACTTTTGTTGTCTTTCATTCAAGTCTCTTTGCTCCAAGAAATACCTCAAGATGTTGTGGTCAGTCCTAACCACAAAGCTTCCTCCCACCAGGTACTATCTGAATTTGGCCAATGTGTGCATGATGACCAACATATCCTTATCATATATACGATAGAGCTTCTCTTGCTCCCTCATCTTCCTACTTTTGAAAGCTATCGGGTGTCGGTTCTGCATCAACAACACTCCTATCCCCTCGCTGGATGCATCACACTCCAATACAAAAGGTTGTGTGAAATTCGAGAGTACTAATATCGGGAAATTTCTCACTACCTTCTTCATTTTATCGAATGATATATGTTTTTCCTATAACCATTAGAAGGATCCCTTCTTGGTGAGGTATGTCAATGGCACACCTAGTTGTGAAAATCCTTTCACAAAGCACATGTAATCGTTGCATATCCTAAAGAATCCTTGCAACTCTGTGAGTGATCTATGGGTGGGCCAATCCAAGATCGTCTAGATATTTTCTTGATGCATCTTCACTCCCTCGACATCAATCACGTGCCCCAGATAAAGGATATCTGTCAATCCAAACTCACACTTTTTCTCCTTGGAAAAAATCGATTGCTCCTCCATAATGGTGAGAATCTCATCCACATGTTTCAGACGATATTCCCAAGTCCTTTTATGGATCAGAAGATCATCAAAGAACACCAATAAGAACTTCCTCAACTTCTTGTTGAAGATATGCTTCATACATAACTGGAAGGTAGAGGGTGCATTAGTCAGCCCAAATGGCATGACTAGAAATGCATAGTGCCCATAGTGATATTTGAAGGTTGTCTTATAGATGTCCTCTTCCCTAACCCTGATGTGATGGTACCCTGATCAAAGATCAATAATTGAGAAGTACACCACTCCATCTAGCTCATCGATCCTAGGTATTAGGTATCCTTCTTCTTGACTAATACTATTGAAGAAGTGAAGGGAATAGAGCGAGGTTGGATGTTTCCCATCTCTAACAATGCCTTTATGGCCTTCTCTATCTCATCCTTAAACTTCTTCAGGTGTTAGTATGGTGTTGTGATCACAGGTTTTGTCCCCTACTCTAGTTCAATGACGTGCTCAAATCCCCTATCAGGTGGCCTTCCTCCTAGTAGTGGTCTGAATACCTTGTCATTATTTTCAATCAATTCATGTATGTTCATGCATGATATTGTTGATGATATTGTGATGGTTTATCCATGGTGATCAAGCACTTTGTTGCGCAAGCCACTCCCCCGTGTTTAAAAGGGGCCTCCATACATTGGTTAGATATGATCCTGGGAGTACCTATCGACATACCTCTCAGGATAACTCACTGACCACCTTTGTTTGTGAAATCCATACTCATGTCCCGATAGTTCATATGGATGTCTCCCAATGAGTACAACCATTGAACCCATAACACAACATGGTTGTTTGCCAAATCCACGACACAAAATTCATGAGTCAACGTATAGTTTCCAAATGTCACATCTAATCCCCTGATCCTCTGAGTACATGTCATGTTGTAACCATATTCTACTACCAATTTGAATCCCTCAAAGTCATTTGAAAGGATGTGTCTCCCGGTGACAAGTGTGACATCAATGAAGTTGTGGGTGGCCCCACCATCAATCAATGTTGTAACTCTTTTCCCCTACACAATGCCTTTGACCATGAAAGTGTAATATTTAAGGACTCCTGAAAGTGTGGAATTGGTCACTCCCTTGGTGCTCTCCTATAGTGGCGCCTAGTCTATAGTGTCAAGGTGTGGTGGCTCACCACTACTCTTTCCATTGTCCTGTAAGTGAGTTATGTCATCATCACCGTCATCCTCCTTGTGGGAAACTACCTCAATGTAATGGACCTTACCTTTTCCCATACATCGATGACATGGTTCCCATGACTCTTTGTAACTGTAGTAAAGCTTCTTCCTCCTCATCTCTCTCTGAGTCTCCTCATCCATCCTGTCCTTCCCTATCCATGGTTTCTAGGGAGGCTCCAGAACCTTACCTTTATGTTGAATAAAAGATTTTGACGATGTCTTTTTAGGGGATGTTCCTTCCATATCCTGGGTTTTCATGATAGCTTCCTGTAATGTGTTTGGCCTGAAATCCTTAACCCAACCTCTCAAGGATTCGGTTAAGTCCTCCATGAATATCATCACCAACCTTTTCTCTGAAACATTAGTTGTACCATAACTATCATCCTTTGGAGCTATTTGATGTATGCCTCTGATGTACTTGTCTGCCTCAACTGTGCTAGCTCCCTGAAGTGGATCCTAGGATAATTTTTATCAAACCTTTCCATTAGCCTCTGGGTGAAATCCTCGTATGATGTAATGTTGGAGTACTCTAGAGTCACTAGCCCATGGTACCACCACTCATGAGCTTCTCCATCTAAGTGGAGGGTAGAAAATTTAATGTCCTTATATTATGTCAACACATTAAGATGGAAATAGGTGTCCAGCTTATGCACCCATGCTCAGGTTGTTCACCTGTCATATATGTTGAAAGATAAGATAGTCATCTTCCCCAATTTGCGTAGAAGATCAAAATTATTCTGAATCTAGCCCATCCTAGGCTTGTTCCTCATCTTGAGGTTGCAGTAGTCATTGTAACACATGGTTGTATGGGCCCCTTCTTCTAGCAACTGATACTCCCTAAAGTAGGTGTTGACCTCATCAACCGACTCCTACTGTTCATATGCTCTTGCAAGCTTCTCCTCAAGGAATGGTGGAAATAATGGTCTAGGTACCTTTCTACTACTTGTCTGTAGGATACTATGTGTTGGAGTGTGGATATTACTACCCTCTGCATGAACCCTACCTCTTTTGTGGATACCTTCAACACGGTTCACATTAGCCCCTCCATGGTTTGGATTTTCCTGGTTGTCGGTAATGAACTGTGTCATGAGTTTTGTTTATATATCCTATGACCTGACCATTTGTTGTTTCCCATTAGCTATTGTTTCTAATAGCTGTAAGGTTCTATCATCAGTATGATCCCTTATAATTCCTTCTACTTCTACCTCTTGTGTTGACTCTAATATTGGGATGGGTTGTCCCCCTTGTCCTTTAGTTTTCCTTGGCATCAATTGCCTCAAGAAATCACAGGCTGGATAGATCACCATCTCTGATACCACTGTAATATCCTCAACGGTTAGAATATTATCAATGTCATATCTGGCTATGGATCTTTGTCAATTAGTTTGTTGTTATATACCTTAAAAGTGTAATATGACTGACAACTTTAAACAAAAATTTCACATGTAGTCTACCTATGGGAATTTAATCAAACATTTTTCATGCATTCTATTACAAAGTAAATAAGAGATAATCATGGCATCTTACCATGGATGGAAATCCCCAAAGAGGATAGCAATAAAATTCTCTATTGGCTATGGTGACAACAACAATGACACACAAGATCTAATGGTTGTAATGACAGTTGTAATACACCTAATGCACACAATCTAGTGGCTATAATGACAACAACAACAACTACCAACACACAATAAACAAACAGAACGTGGGAATGATGTCGAAATATGATGTATCTTGCTTCAAGGCTCTCTTAGCCTCATTATTTCACTTCCAAACCATATTTTTCAACAAATGAAGTACATGACCCTCCTCAAAATACATGGATATTCTACAAAGATACCCTGCCAATGTAACACGGCCCCTCTTGGTGTGCCTCAACCACCTGATTTACCAAGGAAAGAGGCTAAGCCTCCTTAAAATTGCACCAACAACTTTTCTATACCCACATGGACCAACAAAAGAGTGGGTGTGGCTCCCTTAAATAGACCATAGTGGATTCCCTAGCTACCATGAACCACCAAATATACCTCAACCTACTCCTAGGATTAACATTAACCTCCACAATGCAGTTGGGATTGTAATTAGTCCTTAAATAAGCCTAGATGATCTCTCCAAGTGCCACGGTATCCTCTAAAATCTCACAACTGCAGCAAGAGGCAAATTGATTCACCAACTAGACTATGGTTCTCCAATAATTCGTTGCTCAAATAAACTATAGGTAAATCACCAAATGAATTTAAGTTGAAGACCCTAGATAGATCTTCCATTGGTCTAGCTAGGGAAGATATTTCACTACTGAAACTAGACTAGCAATGGAGGAAGGGTTTTGCTTGACCCTAATGAAACAATGGCTCCAAGATCACTCCAAAATCAGAGATCAAATAATAATGCCAAAGTGAGAGGCTACCCCTCCTTTTATTCTTCCTCTGATCCTTCTAGACCTTTCCCCTTCTTTTTTTTTACCAAATGAAACCCTTTCCTTATTTCTCCTTTAATTATTACTTAAACATTAAAAATATTTTTTAATTCTTAAGTGATTAATACTTTTATTTAATGTCACTTTATAATAATTTTCCACTCAAGTGACACTAAACTAATCCTGTGACTCCATTTTCCCACTGACTATATCCTACGAGAGTCATATAGGCTACTAAGTCATCTTCGACGAGAGTCGTATAGGCTACTAAGTCATCTTCGACTGCCATCAAAAGGGGGGGGGGGACATTATACTAGCAAACAACTTTTGAAGTGACATTTCGGCTAATCAACCTATGAAAACAAAATGTTGGTTATTCTGCATGCAGTGGATCTCTAATGTCTTTATCTATTGGGGCAACACTTCCAAATTAAAATTGATCATCATAGCCTCAAGTATTGTCTGGAACAAAGAAATTCATCCCCAGAGCAACAAAAATGGGTGACAAAACTGTTTGGATATCATTTACAAGAAAGAAAAATAAAATTTTGTTGCTAATGCTATTTCAAGGAGATATAAGGAAGAAGGGTCCCTCTTTTCCCTCTCCTTCATTGTCTCAAATTGGCTCCAAGTCATTCACTAGGAATGGTTCCAAGACCCCAATCTTTCTAGTTGTTTTTATGTTCCTAGCAAATGTGCTCCTTTCAAGAATAAAATAGCAATATTTGTTTGCAAAACATAATTTATATAATTATTAAGGTAATGAAATGTTTTATGTAAACTCTGTTGCTTTGTTAATTGTAACTGGAGTAGTATTTGATTTTATATATAGGATTAAGGTTAAAAACACATGATTTTATTGGAGATAGCCTTAACAATAATATTTCCTAAATAGTGACTACCCTTAACAATGATATTTCCTAAATAGCGACAACCCTTGATATTGGTTTTCTTGCAAATAGTATCTAGAATCTTCAACCACCTTTTGGTATTGAAATAAGACCTAAAACTGCTTATTGGGATGTCATGATACTTCCTAAGTAGTGACCATCCTTGATATTGGTTGTATTGCAAACAGTATCTAGAATCTTCAACCACCTTTTATTGGAATGTAAGGAAATATGTTAATAGCCCAAGACTTTGAGGTAACTTGGTTTTCCTTAAATAACTATAATAAATCGAAGTGATATTTATCCTTACTACATCCCTACCATTAAATTATGATATATTTTACCATCTTTAAATTAAAAATAAAAATAAAAAATCTCTTACTCTATCAATTGAATAGAGACAGGATACCAACAGTACAATTGCAACCCTGGCCACCACTTGATAGGATGCCGACGATACAAATGCAGACCGGGCCACCACTTAATAGGATTCCAAACAATACAATTGTAGACCGGGCCAACACTTTATTTCAGAATTATTACTATACAGGTCGAGGTACTAGTACAATTTCTTGGCATTTGCTTTTGCGATGGAAAATCTCATTCTTGTTCTCATTTTTGTGCTGGCCACTGTCCACGGTATTTCGGTACTCAAGCCTTTTTTCTTTGGGTACATATCATTTTTATAGCCTCGATGTCCAGGCTTATGGAAACAGTCCATACAATTAAAAGATTCAGATTGGGTGCACTCCAATCCAAATCTGTTTCTTTTACGTGGGTTGTTGTGAAAATCAAGAAAGTTGATATAAGGTGTACGTATGGCTATGAAAAGGTTGTGGATATTTGTATATGTGTGGATATATATCCGAAATATACCAAACCACTTCTATGTATTCACAGTCAGCACAGCAGGTACTGTGAGCAGGTTTGCATGAAAAATTCAATGCTATTTTGCAGTGCATTTGCCATAAAATTATACCTTGCCCAATCATGAAGATAATAATTAATTATGTGGAAAGGCCTATACCTATTGACAATGGGCACAATTAATGATCTTTTAACCTTATTTCACCTTAAACCCTAATCTGATGGCTATGCATTGAAGATGATGGCATATTCTTAGTCGTCCTCCAAAATCAATGGATCAGATTTATTATTCATAACTTTCTTGCATTTATCAAGGCATCCGTTAACATGTTTACTTTTTAACATTTACCTAATCACATTAAAAAATTACTGTAAGGATATGTAATTGCCATGTTCCATTTATCAACCTAATGCAACCAAACGTTTCATATTACCACAAAGGGATTACCACAAATATTTTATATTGAAGACACATGTTCTCAGTATATTAGAGGCACGCATTCTGAGCTTCTACCTTTCGACGTTCTCAGCCGCGAGTTAGTGACTGTGCTAGTATCAATTATGCCATTGAGAAATCATGACGGCTCACCAAATCGTCACTGCCAATCAACATATAAATGACAATCAAGGAACCCTATCCATTGACACGGGTATTTTTCTACTATATTAATTCGTGTGATAGGATAAAAATGAGAAAATGGAGTATTTTCTGGCA
>SNQJ01S0038047.1:74753-98479 GCA_010110895.2 Picea sitchensis | reverse complement strand
AGTTCTGAGAAGTCTGGCCAAAATGAAGACTGGCCTCCTATATTTATACTGTTTCTGCCAGATTGCCTGGGTCGACTTCTCATTCTGGGTGCTAATTACTTAGTATATAATATTTCCTTTAGCCAACTTCTTCTCTTGGAGGCTAATAACCTAATACAAATCATTCTCTTGAGTCGACTTGTCTTCTAGGGTTCTTAATCAATTATTTAGGGTTTTTTCTTGCTTTCCGGAATATTCTATTCTCGTCATGTTTACACGTGGAGGTAAATACCTCCCACAACTACCATAATATCAACATTATCACCCTTGTGAAACGTCCCAACACAGGTGTTAACTGGGGCAACAAAATGGGAAGTGCACCCCTGTCACTTCAATACACTTTCCCCTGCACTTTAGGCCAACTCCTAGAAGCCATGGGGGTTATCCCAATAAATGAAGGTAAACCTCTTCAAGTGAATATTAACCATACAAGCATATGATTTACTTTAATGAATTCACAATATATGTAACAAGACCATGCATATGGATTCCAATAAGTGATTACATTGCTCTAAAGATATACAACTAGAAACAATAGCATGAACCACGATTATATCCTTAGTCACCGGGTTCGGCTACTTTTCACCTTCAAGTTCAAAATTTGCTGAATTTGAAGGGATGATGAACAAATTCCTTCAAATTCGCCCTTCAAATTCGGCTGAATAGTAAGCATGTTATTTCTAGTTAGTATCGCACTTAATTTTACATGTAAATTCATTCTTTTTAACAGAAATTTGCTAAAATTAATGTATATCTCGGAATCAAGGATGTTCTTTACCGAATCCGACTCAAAATATTTTTGGTCAAGCGCAAGGAATGTACTATTTATGGCTAAAAATGGTCATAGGGGACACTGTCTCCGTTGTTACTTTCCCCAAGTCCAATTTTGGATGGAATGTGTAGTGATTTCTGTGAATGGAAAAACCAATGTGGTGATGCGAGGCATAACACGCGACACATGCAATTCCATGATAAAGCCCATTGGAATGGAGGAGCTTTGCAATTTATGGTGGAATTACGACATGTCATTCAAAGGCATGGACGACAATATATTGAACCTCATCAGCGCCTAAACCTCATCTCAAGCTCAATGACGACGACAGAGACGAAGATTCGTCAAGTATTATTATTGGGAATAAATTATTTATAATCGTAATTTAGGGTATATATATAAATTAACTCACATTTGTTATAAATTCATATATTATATCTCATATATGCTATTAATTAACTTATACACACACACACACACACACACACACATATATATATATATATTGGAACTTAATGACGATTTTTATCAAAGGGTTTTGGTTAGGCGAATTTTTAACAAATTTTATTGTTGCCGAATTCTAACATGAACATGAACCAAGCAACTAAGATTATATCCACATGAAAGAAAATGTTAGGACCTAGTGGATGTGTGTGCCAAATCTGATGTGTAAGATAAACAATACTAGCAACTTCAGATTTGCATTTATATCTGTCACTCAACAAATAGAACTTCAAAGAGGTTAAAAGTTACTTAGAACCATTTTAAGCTACTTTAGGGCACAAAGAGTGAAGATATTTAGCATAAATCAATAGTGCAATATGTGCTTGTGTTTACAACTTGATTATATGCTAAGAGAGGACAAGCTTAGGGTTGTTCTATGAATAAAAACGCAGAAATTTCAGATTTAGATCATGAGAACACCATCCAAGAGAGAGATTAAGCACAAGAGGGCAAGATGTCTTGGATGTTTCCACTTGGGCAAGAGATGTTTTATACAACAGCTAAACAAGTGTTAGAAACAAGTTCTAAAGATATATAAACATTAACTAAGCAAGAACTTGTAAAATAGATGGTGAATCCCCCTAGGGTTTTACAAGTTAGCGCTTGGAATTCACCAAATAGACCTCTAAGTAAATGATAAAAAATTATTAGCACATTAGAGATCAAATTCACCACTAGATATATAAGATAAACATGAGTAAACAATCTAGAAATGAGGTAGAGGCTTGGTATGAGTAAGAAGACACCTTGAAGCACCAAACCCCAGCCTTAGGGTTTCACCAAATCTGAATTTTAATGCTGCGATTTAATTTCCAGATTTGAGAAGTACCTTAAATCATCCCACAAGATGTTAGATATGGCCTTGAAGCTTCCTTCTATAGGGCCATTTTGCTTCCATAGGGTTAGAGATCAACAATTAAGCATAAACCCTAGGATAATTTTGTCTAGAAAATGAAATAAACAGTTAACTTTACACTAGACAATGAAAAAAATCTAAATTAGTATTTTTCTTTGATTTTTCACCGTTAGATTTCATTCTAACCAACAAAACATATATATTTTTTTGATATTTAGGGTGTTTTGGTTGGTTGTTGGATATAGGACAAGTGCCTTTTATTTATCCAATTAGGGGCAAGAGATTGAAACCCTAGGGAAAAACAATCCCTTATCTAATCAAGACAAGGTATGGAGACCAAAGTCCTTACAAGAAGGGATTCCACAAGGGAAAAACCTTCACCAACAAGATCAATTGTGGCTTGAACAAAATACCTAAAACCCTTGCCAAGGAACCAAAGGAAAAACAAGACAAGTGATTAAGCACTTACCAAACCAAGCAAAGGAAGATGGAAGAGAAAATACCCTAGATGTTCTCATTCCAAGTAGTTATAACTCAAATGGATCGATTTTGCTAGCTAGTAGACGTTTTGAAACATTCACACTTATCCTTGATGCACCCAAAAAATAACCAAGAAAGAGAGAGCTCCAAGAACTAACACCAAAACCTCAAAAGATAGATCTTCTATTAATTGTATTAAAAAATGATATCCAACATTTCATAACAATTTGGAATGAGAAGAGAGCCTCTATTTATAGAGGAGGCTTCTACATCCTTCTCATTCTTTATTATTTCTTTCTCCCTAAAATTAGCCTAGGAGACTTACAAAAAGTGACTTGTCATTCATACAAATGAGAATAAGTCAAATACAAGTAAAACATCCACATGTACATAAAACCCTCATGAGAAGGGGTGACGTTCCATATAAGAGGGGCTGATTTTCTTGTTTCCTTGAAAGCATTTTTCCAAGGCCTCAAATCATGGTGTAGTATCCCTCCATGGAAGTAAAGGTCCAATGTCTAGCCTCATAATGTGGAACAACCTCATGGAAGGCATAAGAAAGGCCTCAAAAGGTGGACAACCCCTCAAATAATGCTCATAAACCCTTGAAATATGTCTCCAAGGCATGACCATGTCCATATCTAATGTCAAGGCACCTCCATGAAGCATGGAAGTGATCCTCCAAGTCAAAAAATGGGTCAAAAAACCCCCAATGGATAGTATGACGTCCAAGAGAGTGGGTCGGCCCTTAAACCATGCATAAGATAGCTCAAAAGATGACTAAATGAGAGAGCGCTCTAGGATCCTCAACGTGACATGTGTAGAGGATGTTCATGCATGCACAAATAACCCATTTATGCCTTAGAGGACGTGACCAGTGCCTTGGGATATGTGTACTGCCTCGAGAACTGTTAGATTGCCTTGGAAAACATGAAACTAAGTGAGCATTTGTAGAATCATCTCTGATAGTAGATGGCCAAAGTGTGATGAATACATAAGATAGGGATCCATGCTTAGGCATAAAATAAGTGTGCTATAAATAGGTGTGACAACGTTTACAACAAGAGCAACACTTTTACATCACATACAAAGGAGTGAAAGACACTAGTAGTTACCATAGATCATGTGTCCTAGTAGATCCACCCCAAGATGGTCGCATACCTACCTAGATCATAAATGATGAACATGATGAAGAGTTACCAACATCACGGGGCAGTTAGTTGGTGCCATAAGAGCAATGCTTATCTTGAAACAAGGACGTGCCATGACTGACCACAAGGGGTTTGGAGATACTACATAGGCCCCCCACCAATACAAAGTACATCTAAGCATGGTCCAATATATTACATGAGTACAGATACAACCACTCTTTTGGCTCGTCATGATACAATGAGGCACATAATCTGCTCATATGATGGTCCACATTGTTGATTTTTCATAAGCTAGGTTAAGCATGTAGTTCATTTCATTTCATCATGTCTTAACCATAAACAAGAATGTTGTAGCAACCAAGATCACAAGAAGAAACACCATGCACAAGAACACAAGATATATCGAAGAAACACCACAACAAGAGAACACAAGAGATATATCCTGGGAAACCTTCTCAAACAAGGGAGAAAAACCCACCAAATCCTTTGCTATATTCTTCAAGAGAAAGACCTTTCTCCACCAAGAATGGATTAGTACACAAGAGGGTGCTTTAAGCCCCAGAACACTACCAAGAGAGGTGCACACCTTGCCAAAGAGAAGTACTTGCCGAAATTTCCAAAAACACCTAAGTGTGTGTGTGTCTACAATGAAAGATTTCATCTACTTATATTAGACTTGTCCTCACAACTAAAGTGTCTATTGGCACAATAGTGGTCAATCTTCACTTAGACATTGTTGAAATTGGAGGCTGAGGCTGCCATCTGGTCCTGGCCCTGACCTTAGTATGGCTCTGTGCCTAACCGTGATATTGTCTCTTTGCTGTTTTAGGACAGCAAACAAGCATCCCACTTTCTGCTCAATGTTTTATAGGTTAAGTGCTCTTTAAGGTGCCCTGCAAGTGTTTTCTTATCTCAATGTTAGCACATGCAATATAACTTAAAACACATAACACTACCTCTAGATCTTGAACTTCTAAATGTCAGTTTCACACTTCTAAACATGCATAAATTTGACATGTGTATTTTGGTCAACATGACCCCGATAAACTCCCTTGAAAACAAATTTGGGATATATGTCTATATAATTGTGATTAAAGCAAGAGATACAACAAGTAATGAAATACAATGGAACCTCAGATACATAAAGCAAGCTCCCTACCAGCCTTGCCACAAGATCCGTAGGAAAGAAGTGCCCAAACCTGTAGCCTTTGTTGCCCTCTCAGATCAACCTGAGGTTTCAAGCTCATCCGCTGCTCCAATGAAGAAATCCCTCCACATGAATGTCCTCTCCCTCAGGTTTGCCTCCATAGAAAACTCAGCTGAGCTCAACCTCCAAGGTGATCTCGCTACTGTAGTCAGCCAGCCTTCCTCAACTCATGCTCTCCCTCCAAGCAGTAAATGATCACAATAAATAACCGAGCTTAAGCAAACTCACTGTCTCTTCCATTGCAAAACAAGCCAAGCTCTCTCTTCCCAATGCATCAATTCCTCAACCCTCGATCCGACAAGTACTCCTCCTCCGATGAGCAAATGAAGGATAAAGAATGCCTCCCTCTCAAGATGCTTCCTCCTCCATGCAGTGCTCCCCTCTCAAGAATGAAGGCTAAACCTCCATGGATAACCTCACCATGTAAGCTCCAAGCTACTCAAGAGCTCCTCCTCAAGCTCCTGTTGGCGGTTTCAAACCTCATGAAGTGCTCTCCTCCCTCCTCAAGAATTTGTACCAATCTTCTCCAAAATCTCAAGTGGAAGAATTGAATTCCAAAATGCCTTTACCTCACTTTAGCCTCCCCATGCCAACCCTAAAAGATCAATGGCCTAGGGATTAGATCTAGCCAAGTCTAATCAATGGGTGAGATCAACTCCACAAATCCCCACCCAAGGAAACCCACTTCCTTATTGCTTTATGTCTATTAATTCACCCACATTGTGAATTAATTGTCACTTTATGACTATACATTTCACTTTGACTTAAAACCCCTAAGTCAAAGGAAATTAGAATCATAAAGTAAAGTATAAGGGTAGTTCCTTTCCCTTTGCTTAGGAACTTACATAGACCAATTTCTCCAAGGTATCCAAACTTCAAATCGCACATATCAATTATTTATTATTATAATAATTACACATTAATATTACTATTACTATTACTATTAATTATCTTTTACAGCTTATCTTTAGACACAATAAGATAGGGTCGGCATGTACCCTTTACACAATAACAAGGGTTACAAGTAGGTCTGAATTCTTGAACAACATATATCGATATCATACACCACTAGTGCTCATCCACTAATTAGGGGCAATATCCATAGATGCCATGGACCCGATTCAACGAGATACACATGAACTGTGTGTCTTCACAGGTGCACTGTGTTTCGGCCCACATGCATATCGCTTCTGCTGCATCTACTTTCCCACCGCCACCAACAAAAGGATCATCTCGGAGTCTTCATCAACTCGCCGCCAGAGGGATGCCATCACATCATCTTCATTTCTGCTTCATGATGATGTGCCCAACGCTTTTAGGGATTTCCCATGTTCACCTTATGCTAAGCCACATGCACATCCTAACTCAACATATCAGCTTTTACATCGGATAATCATCCGGAGTACTTCCCTTCTCTCACATCATGGAGGAGGGTATCTTTACATTCCCTCGACTGCCTCAGCCAGAACCACACAACCTTTCTTAGGGGATTTCTCTCAGTTTGTAAGTTGAGAGAAAGACTTCATGTCGATGTGTTCCAAGACCACGTGTTTGTAAGCCGAGGATGTCTCCCATAACTGTTTTCATCAACACTCCCTCTCAACTAGGGAGGTATCATTCAACAAGCTCCATAAATCGGAATGTACTCGAAGCCTTGTTACACAATGGTCTTCCATACTCCCTCTTAACTCGGAAGGAGTTCTCACCAAGTAAATGTTTGGTGTAGAAATTCGCAGTTTGCTTAGGTGGAGAAGAGTACTGCAAGATAAAACAATTTTCTTCTGCATCATATGTCTGACATGAGAAATTTTTGTCTCTTTGTGTGACAAAACCATTAGGTGCCTGGTTCTTTAGGAGCTTTATATATGCTCTCCTCGTCATCAACATATGCTCTATCTTCATGGTTTCATCAAGTAAATATTTCCGAAGTATGTGAAGCCACATTTCTTTCTCGCATTACCCTATCGCTATATATATATACTGCCTCTAGTGCATTTAAGGCTACGTAGGTTATATTTCCCTCGGGCTGTAATAGGGAAAATCAAGTGGAAGATTTTAAGGTAGAAATATCAACAAGATGCTCTCCTGGCCCACTATACTTTCTCGCCTAACTGACCTAAGATGAATCAATAAGTCCGTGTTAACCGATACATTAGTGATCCAATAAACTGTGGATTGGTTTTGTCTTGAATCAACATCAATCTTCTTCTTTAAATCCATCACGTGGATTTGTATTTCGGCCATAATTTTTGTCCCAAGAAGTAGTGTATCATACTCATATATTTTATGAAAATCAGAAGTCACTGCTTGCTAGTTTTTAACAACTAGACTTTCTGAGTAAATCATCGTGATTATGTTTTCGGCTATCAACATTGTATAGGTTTGGATCAACAACATCCTTGTTGAAATCCGAACCATCAAGAATCTATCTATTCCGATATAGATTCCACTCGATGGTCAGATGGATGGAAGTGTATCGGCTTCATTGGGTCAAGTGTCTCATCATGAACAACTCCCTCCTCGCTTTTTGTGAGAAACGCCCGGGTTTATAGATCTCGCTTTGTATTACCTTGATACTTTCATTAGTTGCATGCTTTACCACAAGTTTCTCTTCTCGTCCTTAATAATATCTTATGCACCATCCTATTAAAGTATACCGGTACTCTTCTATTATGGAATTTGGCCATACTGGTTTTCTTGTTGCTTTTCTAAGACATGGAGTCTTAATATAAATGAAGTATCTCGCGACTGAGGATAGTATTGATTTTTTATATTAGCTTTATGTATCAACTCGGAGCAACCGGATCAACTAGATCAACTGAATACCGTCTTTCTTTCCTCAACTTAAGGGGAGAAGGTATAGTCTTACCGCCAATCTCCATCTCGAGATTCTCTCAATCTTTGAAAGACTATCTCTCTCTTCAAGGACAATGTTTATGCTTGTCTCAATTTTTTTCTGATCATGGATGTTGATCTAGAATGTTTTTGAATATTCACCGTATCCTTTATTTCTAAAGGATCTAGCTTGGACTTCTTCTCTTTGGGTACATGAAGATATAATGGGCACCCAAATAAACTTAAGTGTTCAATCTTAGGCTTCACTCGTGAAGGCTTCTATTCTCGTGAAGACTCTTGTTCTAAACATATACCGTGGTCATGCATGCTTCTGTCCATGAAATCATAGAAAGATTTTGATCAATGCAATAATGCATGATTAGTTCCAAGGATGGTTCTATTCTTCTCTCAAATAGTTTTGACTCTCTCAGAGTCAAGTGACTCCCTCTCCTGAAGGATAAGCATCTCCTTTGTTCTTGACCCCGTCTGAACAAGAAAACAAGAGGGAACCAAACAAGAATATCTCCTAAGGGAGAATAATGAGTACATCTCTAGAATCAAACAATTTAAGGATTGTTATCACA
Source organism: Picea sitchensis (assembly GCA_010110895.2). Lineage (NCBI taxonomy): Eukaryota > Viridiplantae > Streptophyta > Pinopsida > Pinales > Pinaceae > Picea > Picea sitchensis. The sequence continues at coordinate 90,051 of SNQJ01S0038047.1, read as the reverse complement.
GCTACAGCCTACAACACCTACTTGTAATGTAGCAAACTTCTAGAAATATAAGTTGAGAATGACAATCAAACATGGAGTCTTCTACTCCGCTTGCTTTTTTCTTCCAAGTCTCCTCACTCAAGATAACAAGTGCTTTCTTTAACATGTCTTTGTACTAGGACAATATTCTCTATCTTGGATGGTTGCCTAGAGAACAACCTATGATCTCAACTCTTTAATCCATCTAATATCTTGACTTCACTTTGACCAAAGGTTAGTATGATGGTCATATCTTCAACATGCAACCTAGATCAAAATAATGTAATATCAAATAGATGCATATCGTAATAATCAAACTCAAGTTGCATTATTCCTTCCAATGTTGGATCTTGAGATCCTCCTTGATCTATGACAAGAGATCCCTTCTCCGCAAATACCCTTTAAATCTTAACAATTTAAACATATGTGAGTACATACCGATGATAGCATTTGTGGTGGGTAGTGGCACCATCCGGTATCAACAGTAATATTTACTAACTTCTTAAAAGACTTCAAGTGACTGCAATTGGTACAACAATTGATACTTCAACTAATACTACAAATGCAATTGATACTACAACTGATACTACAACTACAACTTAGGGTTTTATGAGGAAACCCCACATTTCAAACTTCAAATTTTGAAATTTTGATCCAGGGGATAGGTGCGCTTGGTTGAGGTGAGTAGCCTAGTGCAGTCAGTTTTTTTTGAAAATCCAAATTTTACCCTCAAACTTGACCAATGGATATATGGACTAGTGCTTCCGGTTTTCTGGTACCTCCAGTACTTCTGGTTTTCCTCGGTACTTCCGGTAATTTCTGTGGAAACGATCACCTTCTGGAGATTCACCTAATCAAAAGGTGCGCTAGGCTGCGCCAGTTATTCCTTTGTTAGGGCGACTTTTCGGCTGGTTTTGTCGCAATCTTCTTCAATAAAAACCCTAATTTCTTTGTACGACAACAATGATGTTTATCTTTTCTTGTACGGCCTTTCAAGACCTATTCGACAATTATTGATTTTTCGATAAGCTAGGTTAAGCATGTAGTTCATTTCATTTCATCATGTCTTAACCAAAAACAAGAGAGTTCAGTGTTCAAGATCACAAGAAGAAACACCATGCACAAGAGTTAATAAGATTTACTTCCGGGAAACCCCTTCTCAAACAAGGGAGAAAACCCACCAAATCCTTTGCATTCTTCAAGAGAAAGACCTTTTCACCACCAAGAATGACTTAGCACACAAGAGGGTGCTGGGTTCTAGAACACTAGCAGCACGCACTCCAAGAGAGGTGCGTACACCTTTACAAAGAGAAGTAATTTACTGAAATTAAACACCTAAGTGTGTGTGTCCACAAATGAAAGATTTCATCTTACTTATATTAATATGTCTCATTAACCAGTGCCTATTGGCAATAAGACAACCTCACTTAGACATACACTATTTATTATTATAATAATTAATATTAATATTACTACACTATCTCTTTATAGCTTCTATCTTAGACAATAAGATAGGGTCGACTTGTACCCCTTTACACAATAACTAGGGCTACAGGTAGAATCACTCTTGAACAACATATAGAAAAAGGATCCGATACACCCATTAGTGCTCATCCACTAGGGCACATCCAGAGGCCGCCATGGACCCCGATTCATCAGACACAATGTGATGAACTGTGTCTTCACATCGCACTGTACTTGTCCATTGTGCACGGGCCTCGCCTACGCATTTGCTTTCCCAATCGCCACCAAATAGAAGGATCATCCTGAGTCTTCTTATCAACTCGCCGCCGAGGAGCCCATCACATCGCCTTCATTTCACTTCATGATGATGTGCCCAACGCTTAGGATTTCCACTGCCACCTCAGGCTCACCCACAAGCACGCCCTAACCACGTTTTAAAACCGAACCGCACTGAACCTATCGAGGGTCCAACCGAACTGAACTGAACCGTAATAACCGGTCAAACCGGGTTTCAATGAACTGGTTTTTAAAAAATACATAAAATATTTAAATTTTAACAAAAAATATACTTTAAGATTTTAAGTCATGTTTCCAAAGCAATAGAGACAATTAGACAACATATATCCAAAGTATGCTCATGAATACATCAAACGACACCAAGTGCAATACATATCTAGAGATCGAACATAAATACATAATCAATGAGGCTCTATATGACCTCTACAACATCAAATAACATACTAAGTTAGAGTCACCGATACTATAGGTGGACCGTGGAATGCCAATGGAAAATACAAATAGCCATAGGGTGGATACTAAAACCGTAGATGGAAAAATCTCATAACTCATGAGTCATGACTGCTAATAGTCCTCCATGTCATAATCATCGGCATTGGCATCACTACCAATCGCCTCCATCCCTCCTCCCCTATCCAATGCAACTGCGGCATTTGTTGATGTGGACTTGGAGGATGACCCCTCAAGAGATCACCATCATCAAAAGTGACCGGATCTAGCACTAGTTCATTAAGATCCAAGTTGGTTAATGCCACCAACACCGTTGTTCAAACCCTTATCATCAGAAAAACACATCCCACATCTTTGTCTTTCCCTTCAACCACTCTTCTCTCATTGTATATAAGACGGAGGTTGGTGTGCACATACACTACTAAGTCACGGGACACGACAACAAACTACAAGCAAAGAGAAGAGTTCAATAGAAGAGTTTATACTGAGTGAAGGGTACATTTACTAGGGTCGCGGACAAAGAGTTCAACAATCAATGCCACCAACATCGAGGTACATAAAGCAGCTTGGTTCTCTCTTGATTAAATGTCAGCTCCATACCCTCACATGATAGAATCCAAAGTGGAAACATTGCAATCTTGCCAATCTTGAAATCCGAAAACCGTTAAGTCCACAATTTTGAATGGGACCTAAAATTCCACTTTCCATATGAAGTCCAATGAGGTTGGAAACCACTCTCAAACATCCTCGAACAATTAATGGTAATGTTAAAAATTTAAGTAAAAGGATGAAAATGAAAGATAAAGGAGACGTCACTTTTACTTTAAGAATTTAACATTACCATTAATTACTACCCCTCACACACCAAAACACCTTACAACCCACCTTCTTACTTAGGTTTTAGGTTTTAGGGGGTTTAGAGGGTTTTAGGTCGGACCAAACCGGTCTGTTTATGACCAAACCGGCCGGGTTCGTCTTAAACCGACGGCATTGGGTTCGGTTCTTTCAACCGGGTTCTAATTCCGGTCGCCTATCAACCGTCAAACCGGGCCGGCTTCCTGCTCCAACCTACTGGTTTTTTAAACACCGGTCTTAACTCAACACATCGCTTTTACATCGGATAATCATCCGGAGTTCTCTCTCACGCCATGGAGGAGGCCATCTTTACATTCCAGCTCTGTCTCAGGCAGGAACTATGTACCCTTCTTAGGGGCTTTTTTCTTAGGTTTGTAAGCTGGATAAATTCTCACATAGATGAAATGGTTAACATCTCATAGGTTTGTAAGCCGGAGGATGTCTCCCATAGTTGCAATCATCAACAACATCCGGGAAGAAATACAGAGTATACTGAAGTGAATTTGAGTTGAAATGGGGCATTCCCATGTGTTTTTGGGTGCATTTATGCCTGTATATAAAGGAGCCAACTCAATGTACTAATATTTTTTCCGACAAGCTAAAGAACACCCAAAATGGAGCAATTGAGTGAAAAGTCATGGTTGTTGATGATTGCAACTTCATGAGACGCATTATCTCTAGATCAGACTGGACTCAGTTGAGATGATCTGTGAGAACGCTTATGTGATAGGTGAGTCATACTCCTCTAGACCGAGTTGAGATGACTTGTGATGGTCTCTTGTCGCACTGGACAGAGTTGAGATGACTTGAGATGGTCTCTGGTCGTACTCTTATGGAATTAGTTGAGTTGACTTGAGATGGCTCTCCAGTCAGACCGCGGATTTAGTTGAGTTGATCCTCAGCTTGGAGAGGACGGGCCCCTATGGTTGAGCACATGGACTTGTCCCTAGTGGCAGAACACTAGAGGATGTGTGTAGACCCCTTGCTTATTGTCAAAGAATAAGGCTATTGTAAAACTCCTAATTTGTATTGTGAAGGGTACAAGTTGGCCCTACGGTAAAAAGACAATTAATATTATGTAAAAGATTAATTGTATTATTGAGTTGTACAAGTCGGCCATATTGTTACGACATGTCTATTCATTGAGTTACGTCATGTATATATTAGAGAGATACATCCTCCATTGTGGATCATATCTCATTCACTCAATGCATTCACTCTTGAGATGAAATTTGGTGCACACTTTTCTTATGTGCTATCTTTCTTGATTATAGAGCACCCTATTGTGTGCACTAGGTTTTCTATGGAGAGGGTTATTCTCTTGGCAATATAATAAAGGGTTGTTGGGTTTGTCCCCTTGGTTGAGAAGGGCTCCCGTGATAACTTCCTGTGTCTTGTGCATGGTTATTCTTCTTGTGATCTTGGTTTCATCACACTTGGCTGTGTTGTTGCATTTTTTTATGGTTTAAGTTCATGCTAAATTGAAAGAAACTACATGTGCTTGAGCCGCCTTTAAAAATTCAATATGGTTTCGTATGGTTCCTAAAGAGCCATTGCACAAGCTACCCAACACCTTTCTCGAAGCTAGCCGTCCAACACATCACCTTGCAACTTTCAGATTGAAAATTGAAGAAGTTTGGATTTTCGGCCCTAGGGTTTCGCATTTCGGGTTTCTAGGGTTTCAGAGGGTCGTTGTGGTATTTTGCAAATACTGATTCTTTTGACTCTTTAGGGTTTCTTGTTGGTAGTCATAAGTCCAACGAACTTCCCAGAGACTTTCTTGAAAACGTTGTTAGGTATCAAGAATCAGGGTTTTCTAGCTTAGCCGTTAGGGTTTGTGAAGAGTCTGCAAGCCATGAGGAACAAACCTTTGGTGGAAGATAGGATTGATGGATCAAACAACTTCACTCTCCCGGAAGTCAATATTACACATCAATCTAGAAGAGAGTGATTGATGGATCAAGCAACTTCATCTCCTCGAAGTCAATATTACACATCACTCTTAGAAGAGAGTGACCCATTGAAGTTGATAGAAGGAACTCTACCAACAACAACAACCATAAAGTATAGCTAAATGGAAGATAAATGATCGCCAAAGACAAAGATAATCATCTACTCGCCAGAGATCACCTACTACCTCACATTTCTACCTTGAAGACAACTTATTCATCGTATGATAGTTGAAGAAGATGTTTGAGAGTAATAACACTAACAAAGCTCTTACATCGAAACACCAACTTCAAAATCTCAAGATGACAAAAGATGACACCATTGCTACCTTCTTCATGAAGATTTTAGAGATCAGGGATCAGTTAGGTGCCATTGGAGAGATCATATCAGATAGAGAGCTTGTCTTGATAACTCTCAATACTCTTGCAAGCTATTGGGAACCATTCATTCAAAGTATTAGTGGAAGAGCAAATTTACCTTCGCTTGATTGTCTATGGGCGCATAAGACTAAGAGGAACCATAATTTATACGAGGCATGTAAGACTCCTATGGTGACACCAAGCCCTTGCTTCATGCAAAGAAAGGTAAGAAAAGAAGAAGTTTCAAAGAAAGCATTCAATGACAAGAAAACTTCAATAGCTCCATGTCATGAACAAAGAAAAGACATATAAAGGATCTAGTGTTTTAGATGTGACAAGTATGGACACATTGCGAAAAATTGTCCCACAGGGAAGAAAGGAAGACAACATGCCTCCACCGCCGATGTTGATTCAACCACCTCAGGAGACGGCGAAGCAAAGGATGAGTCATTCTTCTTCATATCAACACTTTCAGGTACGGTTCCTACTAATATTGATTTTTGGTTGATTGATAGTGATGCTTCCAGACACATGATCGATATAGAGAACATCTCAATCGATCTTGTAAAGAAAGAGTCTCATTCTCAAGATAAGTTGTACTTGGTGATGATTCCAGATGTATTGTGAAGGGAGTTGGATCTCTTCCTTCCAACTAGATTCTACATACCCTTCAATTAAGTGAGGTACTATATGTACTTGGGATGAAAAATAACCTTGTCTCCATTTATTCCTTAGAATATAAAGGCTACAAGTTTATTTTCTCCGAAGGAAAATTTCTTGCATGTCATAAGAACTCACGCATGGATTCTACCCAAGTGATTGGTGTTCGAGAAACAGCTTGTACAGATTGACCGGCCTCGGACTAGTCCATGCCTTGTTACATGATATTATCAACTTGAGCAAGCTATGGCATAGGAGACTTGATCATTTACATTATACAACCCTTCATGCTCTGGGGAAGATGGTGATAGGACTTCCGTGAGATGCATACGAGCATGATGGCGCTTTGCATAGGTTTTGCCTTTGGCAAGAATGTCAAGGGTTCATTTCCGAAGTAAAGGATGATCCATGGATCTTGACTTGATACATGCATGCTCAGGACTCCATGTTCATAATTCTTGAGCGGATACTTGTAATCGGTGTACCTTCATCGATGATCACTTTGAAAGACGTGGATTTACTTCTTTGAAGACCAAGGATGGAGTCCATGCGAGATTTCAAGAGTTTAAAGCTCGGGTTGAGAACTTGACCGAGAGAAAGATCAAAGTGTTGAGATCAAATAATGGAGGAGAGTACACCTCTAAGGATTTTGTGGATTCTCGTGATTGAGGCGGTGGGATCAAGAGAGAGTACACCATTTCTTATAACCCCCGCCAGTAATCGGGGCTGCGTGAGAGGAAGAACAGATCCACTGTTGAGGCAACCAAAGCCGATGATACATGATCGTAATCTACCTATGATCTCAGGCGAGGGCATCCTTGACACCGTGGTAATGCTCATACCGTGAGTCCTCGCAAGATTTTGAAGAACATGACTCAAGAAGCTTTCACCAGAGTGAAGCCCTCGAGGTTGGACACTTCGTGATATTTGGGTGTTCAAGATACATTCATAAAAATTCCAAGGAAAAGAGGGACCAAGCTAGACCCTTCAAAGGCATTTGTGGGGTACAAGAAACTGGCTGCATACCGGATCTACATCCATAGTCAGAGACAGATCCAAGTTAGCAGAGATGTCACCTTTGAGGAAGAGATAATTCTAAGATCTAAAGAATCTTAGATGGAGATTGACAACGAGAAGAAAGAAGAGACAATACCTTCTCCCCCTTCAACAGTTCAAACATAGATGGTTATTGATCCAGTTGATCCAAGTTGATCCCATAGCTCAAGTTGATGTTCCTGTGAGATTCATTACGTAAGAGGCCAAAAGAGGCCTCACTGCATGGGTTCTAATAAACTCTGTAGAGGCGAGGGACATGCAGCCCTCGCAGGCCATCTCCGGAGTGAGCAAGAGACCGCAGAGCATGTTCGAAGCATGTTTCAAATGCATGAGTCAAGCATCATTGATACACTGTGCCTCTTTGTCATGGAGAGAAGCAACAAAGCCACCGTGTCAGTAAGATGACCGAAGAGGCACGCATTCATCATGAAGAATGATGTGTGGGATATTGTTCGGTGACCGTATGGGAGGTCTATAAAGGATCATGGATCTATAAGATCAAACATAACCGATGAAGTATTGAGAAGCATGCTGCAGATTTGTGGCTGGGGAAGATTCTCTCAGTGGAGGGAATAGATTATGAGGGAGACATTTGCCCTCGTTGCTCGCTACACTTCCATCCGTATGATTATTTCCCTTGTAGCATCCATGGGTTGAGACTACATCGATGGATGTGAAGACATCCTTCTCAATGAGATTTATAGCAGCTTACCTTGAGCAGCCGATGGATTCGTGATACAGAGAAGGAGTCTCATGTGTAGGTTGAAGAAGGCCCCGTATGGACTCAAAGCAAAAATCTCGTGCATGGTATGAGAAGATTGATGGATACTTGATGAGTTTGGGCTTCGTGAAGAGGTTACCATCCGAATCCTATACTACAACATTGTTATGAGACGAAAGGCCCCGATTTTGGTCCCATATGTTGATGACTTATTCCTCACCGTTCATAAAGCCTTATCAATAATGCAAGCATGCATTGGCTTCTAATTTGAGATGAAGGACCTTGGTAAGGATGCACCACTTGGGACTAGGGAAGTGTATAGAGGGATCGATGGAGATTCTTTCCGAGTCGTGTGGGAAATACACGCTTGAGATAATAGAAGAAATTGATGACAAACACTATAAGCCCATGGCTACACCGATGGTGATGAATCTAAAGAACCGAAATGAAAGACTTCTTCCGATGAAATTTAGATTATCCACATCTTTACCATAAATTGATTGGATCATTGATGTATCTAGTTAACACTGCACTTATATGCTATGCGCTGAGTGTACTCGCCGCTTTATGAGTCACCAAGACAGACACACACCGGATAGCAGCCAAGCATGTGTTGAGATATTTATGAGGCACAGTTGGTTATGGACCGAGATATGCCTCCAGTGAAGACATGAATTTGCAGGGATATGCCGATGCAGACTAGGTGGGAGTGTAGTGGACTCAAAGAGCACCCGGTTATGTTTTACTTTGGGAGGCCTCCCATGGTTTCCGGGTGTACAGGAAACAAACTTCTATGGCTTTGAGTACATTGCATTATGTGTGGAAATATGAGAAGTAGTGTGGCTTTGCAATCTCCTTGCAAACTTATTTGGACATGAGATGGATTCACCGCTATCCATCATGATAACCAAAGTTGTGTGAATCTCTCAGAGAATCTTGTATTTCACGATAAATCGAAACAAATTGAGATCAAATACCATTACATCGAGATATGGTGCGAGCAAAACATGTGCAATACTCTTCTACACACAAGAAAGTTGCATGTTCCTCACCAAACCGGCTAAGGACGGGTTCGAAAGTACCTCGCGGAGAGACTTGTCCTCGGTGGAGAACGCCTCCCTATCGAGAGGGGAGTGTTGATGATTAGAAGCCTGCTGAGACATTCTCAGATTGTACCGGACCGAGTTGAGATGATCCGTGAGAATGCCTATGTGATAGGAGAGTCATAATCCTTTGCACTGAGTTGAGATGACTCAGCTTGGTCTCTGTCGTAGTTCTCCGACTGAAAGGAGATGGTCTCTTGTCTGACTCCCATGGACTTAGTTGAGTTGGCTTATTTGCCTCCACTCTTGGCCCCATGGATTTAGTTGAGCTGATTCGCTTGTATATCTCTTGTATATTGAGCATGTGGACTTGTCCCTAGTGGCAGAAAGCACTAGAGGATGTGTGTGAGACCCCTTGCTACATTGTCAAAGTTATAAGACTATTGTAAAACCCTAATTTGTATTGTGAAGGGTACAAGTCGGCCCTACTGTGTAAAGACAATTAATATTATGTAAAAGATTAATTGTATTATTGAGTTGTACAAGTCGGCCCTATTGTGCCAATAGACATGTCTATTCATTGAGTTAGGTCATGCATATATTAGAGAGATACATCCCCATTGTGGATCATATCTCATTCACTTGGAGAGCTGAAATTTGGTGCACACTTCTTATGCGCTATCTTTCTTGGTCATAGAGCACCCTAGTGTGTGTGCTAGGTTTTTCTGTAGAGAGGGTTCTTTTCTTGGCAATATAGTAAAGGGTTGCTGGGTTTTTCCCTTGGTTGAGAAGGGTTTTACCAGGATAACTTCTTGTGTCTTGTGCATGGTTATTCTTCTTGTGATCTTGTTTTACTGCAGCTATTGTGTTGCTGCATTGTTTATGATTCTAGTTCATGCTAAATTGAAAAGAAACTACATGTGCTTCAGTCACCTTTAAAAATTTAACAATGATCTTGACAAAGCTTCTCTTTTGGCTCATCATGATACAATGAGGCACATAATGTTCTTTCCGACAAGCTAAAGAACACCCAAAATGGAGCAACTGAGTGAAAAGTCATGTTCTCGACAAAGTTCCCCTTTTGGCTCATCATGATACAATGAGGCACATAATCTGCTCATATGATAGTCCACATCTGGCGAAGAAATGTTGAGTACACTGAAGTGAATCTGAGGTGTAATAGTGTCTTCCCATGCTTTTTTGGGGGCATTTATCCCTGAAGATCAAGGAGCCAACTCAATGTACTATTGTTCTTTCCGACAACCTAAAGTACACCGAAAATGGAGCAACTGAGTGAAAAGTCATGATCTCGACAAAGCTCCCCTTTTTCCTGGACAGGTCAGTTTCGTTCAGCTCAACATTTCTGCTCAACCCTAATCATGCTAGGGTTAAGGTTCTTGCATTTAAGGGTTTTTGCTTCTTAGGTTTTGTTGGCATCATTATAAAATGTAGTTTCAGCTTCTTGTTGTGGGATTTTTGCGAATGCGCATAGCTATCATGGCTCTTCTCAAAGATAAGCTACCACCATTCTAGCCATTTTGTATTGCTATGTATATTGCATTGTTTTTCACCATTTGATTCATTAATAGAAGCTGGTTTTTACTGTAATACTCTGCTTTCAATACTGTATTTGTGTTCTATCTGCAATATTGCATGTTCTTTCATTTTGTTTTCAATCCAATCTAGATCATTATCTTTTGTACTTTTGGGTGACTTGGTCCAAATTGATCACTCACCTTTTTTTATTGTATTTAATTGGAGACTTAGTCAAACTTGATCTCTCTCACAATTTGGACTTTTATATATAGATACGACAAATGAGTGTACACCATATGTGTAGTATGTACAGTTCCGACAATATTCTCGTGTTTGCATACTTGTCCTGTTATGTTTTACTTGTATTTACACATCTTTCCATTGCTGATGTTGTGCTCGTATCTGCTATCTTGTTGATGGTCATAATCTATTTCTTCCAAAATGGAGCTCGTCTCTGAGAGGGCCTTCTCTGTATTTTTAATTCTTGTAATATAAGACCTTTTTATCTGAAGAGAAAGAGCAAAATTAAAAAAGTCAATAGCATCACTATTTCGGTCCATGCTTTAAAGTTTCTGTACTTAGCTGAACCTTAATATGTATGTGCAGTGCAACAGTGTTGATTTATTGTTCTAATTTGCTAGCTTTTGGCAGCAATAGCAGTGTACTACTACTCTTGATGCAATGGACGGTCAGGGTTTAAATAAGGCACCTCAACCATGTGTTAAAGCTAGTCTGTCACTCGGCTCAGAGCAGTATGATTTCACTGGTTTTGAGCATGATGGATTGCTTTCAGATAGGCTTGTTAAACTCAAAGAACAGTGCATGACTACATTTAAGGATTACCTGGTTCGTCATAATGTTCCAGCAGATGTGCCTGATGAAGTCCAACAGAGCTCATCTGAAGAAGAAGATTCGAAACCCAGTAAACTTCCTAAAAGATCAAAGAAACTCAAATAGAATCACCATATGAAGTCTGGATAGTATCAGAGTTTTCCTTGTATCTTGTTTATGGATAACTGTCAAAGGTCACAAATATAGGGTCGATTTGCTTTGTTGCAATTTTAGTTTCTTTCCATTCAACAACAAAAAGCTTGTAAACTTGGTTCCTTAGTCATTTCCGGTTTCTTCATAGCCTTTTCTCAAATTCGTTCTATCAGATTGCATATTTAGTTTTAAATATGCACATTGTCCTTGTGATGCCAACAAGAAATTCTTAGCATTGTGCAAATTTAAGACACATTTATAATATAAATTACACACCATAAATTTCATGTTGCTTTGCATGGTGAATGAATTACTTCAGCATGACTCTGGCCAATATAAATGAAAAGGTAATGCATTGCATTAAGAAGAGAAGAGACAGTCACATACATTGCAAGAGAATTGGTGCAGAGTTTATCTTGGCCATAACAAATGTCAGTATCTTGAAACTGTGTTCTATGCTGTAGTGCTTATGCAGTTTATGGATTTAAAAGAAACTCTTTATAATGATTTAGTACCATAAACGAATTGAAGCAACTGTTCATTCTTAGTTGTTATGTGGGAACGCATGTTGTCACATATTTTTTCCATATGTGGAGTGCAACAAAGCCTGCTCACAAATGCACTTTACTTTCTGAGCCCTTGGCATTTTGTTTGTCTAGAATGACTAGCTCCTGGTCAACTACCTTGCCGATAAATTTGGTATGGTGAGTCAGAAGTTAGAGGCCTTTGTCATTGCATAGGCTTCTAGAGTATCCTTAATATGCTCATATTTGTGATGTCAACCCCATACCAGAGATGAGAAAGCTCTATATGTTGCATGCTCTGTTGCGTGATGAGATTTAATTGTGTTAATTGGATTCCCTTCAGCTAGATGTTTATTCCAGATTTATGCTGGAGTGCATTCATTTTCAAGATTATTCCTATCATTTATAATCTTTCAGTGTGTTTATAACTTTATTTATGAAGCAGTTAGAGCTCCGCTTGTAATTTCAAAATTTCCAAAGAAACCTATACCCTCGTGTTTAGGAAGTCTGTTTCTGGCATTGTTTAGAACTGCAGTCATAGTTAGGGCTTCATTTTTTCTTGCCATTCAAGTGGGAATAATAATTATCTAAAGGTGAGAAACCAGAGGATTGAGAAGAATTCACCACAGTTATGCAATTTTTCACAAAAGTCTCAACAAGCCACCAGATTGGAAAGTAAAATTTACCATAAAGTGCCGATTCAGAACAAATGTACAAGCATATTTAGGATACGATGCAGAAATATCACGGGCTATAACAAGATAACATGCCATTTGGAAAAGTATCCAAACTCTATATTTAGAGTGACTTACTACAGAGATAGTTGCTGGTTACTTGTATTACATAATCTAGGCAAATACAGTTTTTTAGCTATGTTGCTCTCGTCGGTCTATCCAGAAAAGCTTTGCTATTCAGCCATGGGTGTATAACATTTTATTTTGGCCAGCACCCAAGGCACATGATCCACTTCAAAAGGGAATGGCCCAGTCATCCTATTTGTCCCCATTCGCCCTTCCTATTCAGCATGCATCAGCTCAGAACACAACATCAGTGCAAAAATTTCATAGTATGGCACTGATTGGTGCAAATTAGAGGCAGTAGGTTAGCATGAGTATATCATGCTCATGAAGGAGATTCTAACGTAGTTGCCGTGGCTTTGATTTCACCCTCCACCAAGTTTGGAGTGTAGAGGGATGGAACTTGCAACATGCATCTGTACTTTGAGCCATTTTACCATCAGACTACATTCTTTCTTTGGCTTATGAAAGTGATATTTTGAATCTCAATCTTGTATTTTCTAATTGATTTTTCACATAAAAGAAATTTTAAGAGGGATTTTTGATATCCAAATTAAAATTAGTGTTTAATATTCAAAAGGTGATTGAACTTTCAAATAAGTTTTTTTAACACGAATTTTTATTATCTTGTCAAAAATCTTGAATTTTGGAGATTTACCACATACTAAACAAAAAAATAACATGATCTGTTTTGAATGTTTTTATTGTGTAATGGATTCAACTAAATAAGATATTTAAATTGAGAATATAATAACATGATCTGTTGTGAATGTTTTTATTGTGTAATGGAAGCAATTAAATACAGTGTTTAAATTGAGAATAAAATAATAGGTTTATATATTTTTGTTTAGAGACAATTTAAATATAAATTTCCTGTGAAACACTAATTCAATAATCAATATTTGAAATGATATAATGTTGGTGTTCTATCTATAAACTTATTACATAAATATATCCAAAATGTTGTAACATAGTATTAGTAAATTCTATCAGCAATTTTGATTTTCTAGAATAAAAAATGATTTCTTAAATAGAAATGAATTGGCTCATAAATATTGTCTAGATATTCTAAAAATACATATTATATATAAAAACCTAGGTGTAAAACATACAAGAACAATACTATATATCTAATCTTATATAACATCTACTAACTATAAATTGAAGAATAAACCTAATTCTTCACTTGAATAAACATAATTTTATAATTGTTTATTTTTACCACATCAAGGGTTATSTATATTTATAGAAACATCACTTCAGTTTAACCTGATGAACATTCAAAATAGGTTACAAAATTAGAAAAGCCTTGTCTTTGTAGAGGAGCAGTTCCATTATGGGAGATTTTTTTGTCAAAAATCGGAATGTTCTGCCCTAGAGGCAGCAGGTACACTGTCTAACATATTGACCAATCAAAATAGAAAATGACTACATATCCAAGATAGATAAACTTGAACCTCATGGCAGCACTAGCAATTTATTCCACCTAGGTTTTGGTGCCAGGTTCTTCCATTGGCTTAGTGTCACATGCGAGTGAGACAAAATTCTCTCCATGGCAAGGTATCCCACGCGATTATCAACTTGCATAACTAGGTTTGAAAGAACCACCACTGACTCCTCTAATTTCACATTCTTCTTTTTGAGGTGGTCCAAGGAGGCCTTATTTTCCATGCCTCACTTCATTGATACTTGTAGTGGCCCATCTTGCTCCAACTTGCATGCTTGTCTCCATGCTCCCATTTCTGCAAAGGGATTTTCCAACTAAGCCTTTCACCTTGCAAATTACACAACAATGTAATTGAGGTTGTCCATTCTATCAACTAGATTTCGATTGTGGGTGCAAAGGTCTTGTTTCATTGTCCAAACCTCTCTTGTTACCATGCAACAACAACATATGCACCTAATCAAAGCCATTAGTGCAAGAGTTAGGTGAGAGGGGAGAGGGTTTGCAGAGGGTTGAGGAGATGGGGGGCTATAGGGAGTTTGGAGGGTAGAGGCGTTGCAAGTAGGAAAAAGAGGGAGGTGTCTCAAAAGCAAAGGAGGGAGGTGGCTCGAAAGAAAAGGAGGGGATGAAGGTTTTGGAGGGAGTGGGAGAGGGGGCATGGGGGATGGTGTCAAGGAGGGAGTCGCACAAGTGAGGGAAGGAGGTGTTGTCCTTCTACGTCAGGGAGGTTGCATGCCTCATTAAGGTTTGCAAAGGGAGATGAGGGCTCTCCTTAAAATAGTCCCACTTCATGACACCCCTTGCCAACTTGAGAGTGTCATTTGCATGAAGAACTATGATTATGGGATATGCTTGATGGTTGTTTCTGATCCTTCTCAGTTTTGAAGGATGATCATGCATTCTTCTAGGGTCACCCCTAGTTTGGCCATTACACATTCTTCTCTATTTAGATGGTGCTTGACATGAAAGAAGTTTACTTTGCCGAATCTTTGGAGGAGATCATTCTCTAGAGGGTCTTGTTGATGTGAGATGAAGCAAAGTGAGAGTTGATTCGTGTTGATGTTTAGACAACATCGGGAAGACATTCTCTAAAGATAATAATGAATAATATAATTATTATTGATTATTATATATATTATA
>SNQJ01S0038047.1:44847-60611 GCA_010110895.2 Picea sitchensis | reverse complement strand
CACCCACTTGAAACTTTGAGGACAACTGTCCTCCCTAGCATCACCCTATCACCATGAGATATAAATCTTTGCTTTCGGAAATTTGTTACAATGATACAGTATTTATCAATGGCTTACCAGTTTCATCACTGTTCTGCTATATTTCTCTGCTTTTCCTACATCAGTGTCTTCCTGCTCGCATCTTCTTGCGCTTTCTGTTATTCTACATTTTGTGCTCTGTGCGCCATGTCCGTTCTATGCACTATGCCTCCCTTCTGCACTTTCGCACATACGCTTGGCTGCCTTCTACCTGCATGAATAACTATCCAACTTTCTTTACAAATAAACAACAACATCTCTCTGTCATGACATTTTACTTTTATTCCTGCTCTCATCATCCATTACACTCCGCATCTCCAACGCTCAAGTCATGAATATAAAAAACGCTTAGAAATCATGATTTCAACGCTCAGGAACAATGATTCAGTTAGTGTAACTGAATCGTAACTGATCAAGAAACCATGAAGTGAAACAACAAGCCTTCAATCATATTTTTTTTGATCAACGCCATTGGATTATACACACAGAGGCCTTTTTGACCTCCGATGTGGAGCCTAGTAGCGCTAGCTCCTTCCCCTATCTTTCGATGATGTGACCTTGGGCAATGGTATCACGTGACCACACAATTGCGAGCGCGACCAAAGGCGGTTTGAGGGAAACCCGCTTTTCGCCCCGCAATTCACTACAGAGCTCCACGTATGCTTTTGGTGATACCGTGGTTTTGATTGCGGCCTGCTCAAGAAAAATTAAGACATGAGTATGTTCTGACCCCACAATTGAGCACGCCTGTTGATATCCAATCCCTTGGCGATGCCTCTCGATCAACGACTCTTATCTGCCTTCTTTCCTCCTTCCACGCGCAATCCCATATCTCCACGATCTGTTGACATGTAGCTCCCTTCCAAATCAACGACTACGACTTATTTCGTGATCCGGGCTTCGGGAGTTTCAACTCTCAAACCACACTTTCCTCCGAACGTCAATCTTCCGGAGTTGACAATCCACTGATGCGTGTCCATTTTCTTGATCAATGGTTGATATCTGCTTCACAACTTTGGGCTTCGGCGATTTCAATTCTCAACCTTCACGCTCTCCCATAACGCTTTTAGCCAGAGTCCACAGAACCTTGCCACGTGTCCTCCTCAAATCAACAACTCTAGTCTGCTTCAGGACTTCGACACTTTCTACCAAGACCAGATCGACAAACCTTGGCACCCTTCTCGATCAATGGTCGAGATTCACTTCGGGGCTTCGACGCTTTCACTCTCTACTTTCCTCTAGAGTATTTCATACTCAGAGTTCACGATCTGTTGACGTGTGTCCCCCTAAAGATCGACGGTCCTCAACTACTTCGGCTCTTCAGGCTTCGAGGATTTCAAATCTCAACTTCGCTTCCTTCACTATATCCTAGAGTGTTTTTCCCCAAACTGCACAGATTTCTTCCACACGTCCTTCTAGCAATCGACGGCCTGGATCTTCTTCGGATGATTCGACGCTTGATATTTACTCCGGACGATTTGACGAATGAGATCTATTTTGGATGATTGGACGATCGAGGTTTACTTCGGCTCTCCGGATCTCCGGGATTCGGGAGTTTCAGATCTCAACTGAAAAATCTCGAAGTGATTTCTCCGGAGTTCATGATCCGTTGCCACGTATCCCTCTGGGTTTGACGGTTTAAATTTACTCCGGCTCTCCGGGCTTCGGGAATTTCAATTCTCAACTGGAAATTATTGAAGTGATATTTCTCCAGAGCTCATGATCCGTCGCCATGTATCCCTCTGGATCTGACGGTTGAAATTTACTCTGGATCTCCAGTTCTCCGGACTTCGTGGATTTCAAATCTCAATCTTTTCTCCCTCCTGAACTCACGGTCTGATGACACGTATCTCCCAATGATAAACAAACCAGATTCTCCTCCAAGGTTTTCATTATTATTCTTTATGTAGCACTTACTCCCAAAGACTTTGAAGTGTTTGATTGAAGCAGGTCTTCCATACCACAGTTCATAAGGTGTCTTGTCACTATGTGGTCTGAGGTGGGATTTGTTAAGAATATGGACTGTTGTGTGTATTGCTTCTACCGAGTAGGTTTGACCAATGTTCTTCTCATTCATCATTGACCTGGCCATTTGCTGAACTGTTCTTTTTTGCCTCTCAACTACTCCATTTTGCAGTGGAGTTCCCGGGATTGTGTATTCTCTCTTGATCCCATGTTTATCGCATAATTCCTTGAAATCACTTGACATAAATTCTCCTCCTCTGTTTGATCTTACTGCCTTTAACGTTTGATTCTCAGTTAAAGCCTTAAATGCTTTAAATTTTTCAAATTATTCGGCTTTTTCTTTAAGAAAAACAACTCAAGTGAGTTTGGAGTAATCATCAATGATCAACATGAAGTAGTTTTCCTTCCCTGTGCCTTCCTGTCTTGATGGTTCACATAAATCCATATGAACTAATTGGAGTGGTTTCTCTGTTGAAGTAGAGATCTTGGATTTAAACTGTGTCCTGGTTAGCTTTCCTACTTGGCAGGGTTTACACACAGAATCTTGTGGCTTTGATATTCTTGGAAGATCTTTTACTGCCTCGAGATTTTTGAGCTTGATTAAGTGGTCAAAGTTTAGATGTCCAAGTCTCCTATGCCATAGCCAGCTTTCATCATGTTTGATTAGATGATACTCTTCTCTATCTTGTTTCAACACATATAAATTATTATGTGTCCTTATGCCTTTAGCCACCACTTGTCCTGAGTTTACAGACTTTATCTTACAATCTTTGGAAGTGAACAACACTTCACATCCTCTGTCACACATTTGACTTACACTGAGCAAATTATGTTTCAACCCATATACAAGCAACACATCTTGAGATTTCCCTTTTCCATTACTTAAACTCACCATCCCTTTACCCTTGAATTTACCTGGTTCATCATTTCCAAAGGTCACATTTCCTGTTTTTCTTTTACTTGTAGACATAAACTTATCCTTGTCTTTAGTCATGTGCTTCGAACATCCACTGTCTATATACCAAGGGTCTTTTTGTTTTTGAGCTGAAAGTACTAGACCATATTTTTCACTATCTTTCTTTTTCCATGTGCTGGCATTTCTAGCTAAGGGTTTTATCCTTGGATATGTTTTGTAATTCTTCATATGGCAGTTTGCAGCTTTGTGGCCAAAGTTATGACAATTATAGCATTTGAGCTCATTGTTCAATAGGTCAAAGTGATTGGTGCAACGTTGTCTACTCATTGGATGCTTAGTTTTATGTCATAAATATTGGTTATCTCTTGACCTCCCCAGTTGCATGTCTCTAAACTTAATTTGACAATTTGCAATCTTATGACCAAAATTAGAGTAGTAAAAACAGTAACCATGGAAGAAATTTTAGTACCTGAAGGATGGCCTTCCTTTTGGCATTTGTTGCTCCGTCTTCTGATATCTTTGTTTTTTATTAGGGATCATCTTGTCTTTATTAGCTTTTGGTGGCAGAGTAATCACATGGTTTGATTGCCTGCTGACTTGAAACTTGATCATCTTTACTGGCTCTTTTTTTTCTGGTTGTTTGCTACTTGAACCACTTACATAACCTAAACCAATCTTCAACAAAGGAGATCTCTTTTTGCTCAGAACGTCATTTAGTTCTGCTAAGGATTTAATGCTTGGAAGATTTTGGAGATACAATGCTTTAAACTTCTCCATCTCTTTTCTGGTTTTTACTACCTCTTCTTCCAAGGCTTCACATCTCGCCTTCTTCTCTGATAACTGTTGTTTCAGAATGTCCTCTATTTTCTTTGCTTCTTCTAATTCCACTTTTAGCAGGGAAAAGTCTTCATCATGTTTTTTACTGTCTTTCTCGAACTGTATCAACCATTGTTTTTGCTTTTTCTTCTTAAATCCGAGTCTAGCAATTTCTTCTAGGGCACTGATCAGTTCTCCTTCCAAGTCAACCACATCTTCTTCATCATTAACATCACTTCCTGTTCTTTTATTATCATAATCCTCTTTGGCCATAAACGTAAATTCATTAACCTTATCTTCACAAGAAGAGTCATTATCTGTGTCTCCTGAAGAGTCATCATTGTTTACACATATTTTTTTTTTTACCAAATCTCTTGGATTTGTACTTCTCTTCACCTTCATAGTTCTGGTCCTTCTTCTTGTGGGGACACTTAGATGCAAAGTGACCTATCTTTCCACAATTAAAACATTTGAAGGGCAACTTGCCTTGGTACTTTCCTGATTCTTTCTTTAGTCTTCTCACAAATTTTGCTTCAATTTCATTAGGCTCATAATCCTCATTCTTATATGCTTTAAATGATGCTTCTATAGTGGTGGGTTTATCTTTACCTATCCTCATTTCATATGCAGTCAACGTTCCTAGAAGTTGATCAAAAGGCAGAGATTTTAGATCATTAAATTCTTATATAGCAGAGACCTTTGGGTTGAAGCTATCTAGCAGAGATCTCAAAATTTTCTGAACTAAAGAGGCTTCCTCAATTTTTTCACCAAGTCCTTTCATTTAATTTACTAGTTCTTCAACTCTCAGAAAGTATTTCCCAACAATTTCATCTTCTTTCATCTTTAGTTGTTCAAACTCTAATATGTAGGTTTGAAGCTTGGCATCCTTTACCTTCTCATTACCTTCATAACTGCTAATGAGTTTGTCCCACATTTCTTTGCAGATTCTAAGTGCATAACTTTTACAAATTTTGCTTCTGCAAGCCCACTCAGCATAGCATTCACATCCTTAGCATTGAAGTTGAATTCTATCTTGTCATCCTTAGAAGCTAGTACAACTGGCTTTACATAACCAATCTCTACCACATCCCAGACATCTGCACCTAAAGCCATTATATAGGTTCTCATCCTAACTTTCCAGAAGGCAAAGTTTGTTCCATTGAATAGGGGGGCCTTATTGGTTGGATTTCCTTCATGGCTAGTCATGTTTAAGCTTTAGGATCTACCCTTAGATAAAAGGATCCAACTCTGATACCAATTGTTAGACAATTGAGAGGGGGTGGGGGGTGAATTAGTTGTTACCATGTTTAAACAATTATACCCATTTTAATCTCATTACATAATACTCAATGATGATCACAATAATTTAGGGAAGTAAGAAGTAGAGTATTCAACATCAATCACACACATGAAGTATACAGAGACAAATATTCATGAGGAAACCCATAAAGGGAGAAAACCTCTTCTTCTTAATATGATAATTAGTCTTTATTTTCTGTACATTATCATTCTTTGAGCACCAACGCAAAATGAGGCTACAACCTCTTCTTTAACAAGCTGCAACTTGTAGAGAGCACCAAACCTCTGGTTTCTCTATCACCCACTAGAAGGAAGCACCGACTCCCTGAGTGTTCCAACACCAACTGGATGGAAGCACCAACTTCTAGTCACACAAGCACCGACCTGTATAACAGATAACAATGGTTCTACCTTGCACCACCCTACCACCCTGGTTTTTATGGCTGCAACCAGATGGAAGCTACAACTCCTTGTGTTCAAGCACCCACTTGAAACTCTGAGGACAACAATCCTCCCTAGCACCACCCTACCACCCTGAGATATAAATCTTTGCTTTCAAAAATTTATTACAGTGATACAATATTTATCAATGGCTTACCAGTCTCATCATTGTTCTACTATACTACTCTGCTTTGCCTGCATCGGTGTCTTCTTGTTTGCATCTTCTTGCGCTTTCTGTTCTTCTGCATTTTATGCTTTGTGCGCCATGTCCGTTCTATGCGATATGCCTCCCTTATGCACTTTCTCACATACACTTGGCTGCCTTCTACCTGCATGAATAACTATCCAACTTACTTTACAAAGAAACAACAACATCTCTCTGTCACGACATTTTACTTTTATTCCTGCTCTCATCATTCGTTACACTCCGCATCTCCAACGCTCAAGTCAGGAATATAAAAAACACTCAGGAATCATGATTCCAACACTCAGGAACACTGATTTAGTTAGTGTAACTGGATCGTAACTGATCAAGAAACCACGAAGTGAAACAACAACCCTTCGATCAGATTCTGTTTGATCAACATCGTTGGATTATACATGAAGAGGCATTTTTGACCTCCGATGTGGAGCCTAGCAACGCTAGCTCCTTCCCCTATCTTCTGCTGATGTGACCTTGGGTGATGATATCACATGACCACGTGATTGCGGGCGTGACTAAAGGTGGTTTGAAGGCAACCCGCTTTTCGCCCTGCAATTCACTATAGAGCTCCACGTATTCCTTTGAAGATACCGTGGTTTTGATTGTGGCCCACTCAAGAAAAATTAAGACCCGAGCATGTTTTGACCCCGCAATTGATCACAATCGTTGATCTCCAATCCCATGGTGATGCCTCTCGATCAAAAACTGTTATCTTCCTTCTTTCCTTCTGCCATGCACGATCCCAGATCTCCATGATCTGTTGACACATAGCTCCCTTCCAAATCAATGGCTACGGATTATTTCCTGATCAAGAGTTTCAACTCTTAAACCCTGCTTTCCTCCATACGTCAATCTTCTAGAGTTGACAATCCACTAACGTGTGTCCCTTTTCTCGATCAACGGTCGAGATCTGATTTGCTACTTCGGGCTTCAACGATTTCAATTCTCAACCTTCACGCTCTCCCAGAACGCTTTTAGCTGGAGTCCATAGATACCTTCCATGTTTCCTCCTCAAATCAATGGCTCTAGTCTGCTTCGGGACCTCGACACTTTCTACCAAGACCAGATTGATGGCCCTTAGCACCCTTCTCGATCAACGATCGAGATTCACTTCAGGGCTTCAACGCTTTCACTCTCTGCTTTCCTTTGAAGTATTTCATACCCGAAGTTCACGATCTGTTGGCGTGTATCCTCCTAAAGATCGACGGTCCTAAAATCCTTCGGTTGTTCGGGCTTCAGGGATTTAAAATCTCAACTTTGCTTCCTTCACTATCTCTCAGAGTGTTTTCCCCCAAACTACACATATTTTTGCCACGCGTCCTTCTAGAAATTGACGGCCTAGATCTTCTTCGAACAATCCGACGCTTGAAATTTAGTCTGGATGATCTGATGACTGAGATCTATTTCGGATGATTGGACGATCGAGATTTACTTCGGCTCTCTTGATCTTCGGGCTTCGAGATTTTTACATCTCAACTGAAAACTATTGAAGTGATTTCTCTAGAGTTCACGATCCATCGCCACGTATCCCTCTAGATCTGACGGTTGAAATTTACTCCGGCTTTCCGGCTCTCCGGGCTTCGAGAATTTCAATTCTCAACTGGAAATTCTTGAAGTGAGATTTATTCGGAGATCATGATACATCGCCACATATCCCTCTAGATCTAACGGTTGAAATTTAATCCGACTCTCCGACTCTCCAGACTTCGGGGATTTCAAATCTCAAACTTTTCTCCCTCCTGAACTCACGGTCTACTGACATGTATCTCTCGATGATCAACGAACCATATTCTCCTGTTGGTGATGAGCGGTCTCAAATTACTTAATCTATTTCACCTCCTTTTGATCCACGAACTTCTAGAGTTGTGGATCTTATGCTACCTGTCCTCCTTGACGTTGGACGGTCCCAAACTATTTCGGGACTTCAGAACTTTGGTAAGTCCTCTCTCATATGAGTGCAAAGCGTTAAGGCTCGTGCACCTTGTTTCGATCAGACGATTGTTGGTCCTCTGTGCTATGATCCAACGGTCACTGTCGCCCTCTCTCCTGAGCTTCTAATCTCTCTGAATTAGAAGGTTTTCTAAGTGTTCAAAGGTCTTGACCTTTGCTCCTTCTGCGAGTCCGTCCCTTGGACCTCGTCTGCACTTCTGGAAAGCACTATCTCTTCTGAGCTTGCTCATCTTCGTCATTGTTGTTCTTGCTATCAATGACAAGCACACTCTTTCTTGTAAACATGCCAACACTTTTGTGTCTATCATTTACTCAATCCATTTATGTAGCTCAAAATTCTCCATCACTCTATACCATAAGCTCCATGTCCATGAGAAACTCTAAAAAATATAGTTTGTTTCATAACCTTGTTGACCACAAATTAGGAAAGATTTCGTTCTAACATCTAGTTTGTCTCAACCTCTTGGTAGTAAATAACCTAATGGGCTAAAGACTAATGCATTACATTCCCCCTTTGGTTTACCATATGTCCACCATATACATTGCCATTTCACCTAGTATTTTGGCCCACACTATCACGTTGAAATTTTTCCATCTAATCACTTTGCACTCTTTTGCAAAGAAAGCCTGGTATGATGTTTGTTGCAAAAATTCAAGGAATGCTAGATGGACAAAATTGTCAAATGAAGTTGTCAAATAGACAAGATACTTCAACAAATCCTAAATAGTCAAATGTAAAATGATATAAAAGGAATTTGCTCTAACAAAATTGGAATGTTAAAAAATATTCATTTAATAAAACATTTACATGAGATATGTCTTAGAACCATACAAACCATTAAACACAAGGCATCCTTGACTAAGAAATTTTCACCCACAAGAAGATGGAAGATATTAAAACATTTATTGGGAGTGGAATTTATATACCTTTGACATAATAAATGCTCTAAGTTTTTTTCTAGGTTACAAAGCATGGAGAAAACCCCCTAGTAATTCCCCTCATTTCTAGGATGGTACCCAGGGTAAACCCAAAAATCTTCAGAATGCAAGGCCGGTCAACAACAAGTATCAAAGCCATTACAACAATATACTCGATATGAGCTCAACATGTCACCAGTGAGAATTGAACCTCGATGGGGAAGATAACAATCATTCCTCCCAACCACCCGAACTAAACCTGATTGACAATAAATGCCCTAAATTTATTCAAATCCATAAAAAATAAGACCCTTAAAGTCCATATAAAGGAAATGGTCCCATGCATTTGCAAAAAGTTCCATTTTTCTCAAGGATCTCTATCCAAAAAAGGGTAGTAATTTTTTTTTTTTTTTGCTTTTGTATGATTATGCCCATAATTACAATGGAATTTAATTTTGTATCATGGAAGCCCAATACCAGGGAGAATTTTAGGGGCTATATATCTCCCATGGGATAATTTTTCCATGTTTTTCCCCAAAAAAGATTCGCCAATTTCCTTTTTTTCTAAAAACGATTCGCCCAATTTCTATAGGATAAAATTATTTTACCTTAAAAATTGCCAAAATTTTATATAAACTATATAAAATCCTCAGAAATTTGAATATTTAAAAAAAATATTGTCAAACATTTTATAGTTTGCATATTAGGGACTAATAGGATTCTCCAAGGTTTCTACATTTAAAAATACATTTCCATCCTTAAAATTTGTAGCACCTCTCCATGAGAGGCTATGAAATAAAATTTGTTAACTTATACGCACAAGCATCAAAAGATTTGAAGTAACACATTTTTACTCTTTAAATGGAATAACATAAACATAAAAAATACATATTAGGAAAAATAACTCTTCCCCTAGTCTGTTGAAGCTAATCATTTGCAATGTAGTCCTACCGGTAGTAGGGAGACACGTCCAAGCATTCTTTTCCTAAATGTTTGGTCACTTTCCTAGAGTGGAACAACACAATTATCCTACGAGCCAACTAGGAGCCTAGCCGGTTTCCTAGCTCCAAGAAACCTTTAGGGGCGAGGGGGGAGGGGAAGGGAATGCACTCTCTAAGCCACTTACAAAAGTATGCCGCATACAATGAGTTTGATAAGGCTAGGAAAGAACCTATTGAGGTGGATGCAGTTCCATATGCAGAGTCCCGACGTAATAGATTAAAATCCAATGGATTTGAAAATCCTCCTTAAACACACATTTTATGAAGAAAAGGTGGGTGGCTTGGCTTGATTCTCAACCTAAAGCATACAAGCCCATCTCATCTGTGAAGGTACGATTCTGTCCCCAGGAAGGAGGAACAAATTTTCCTGGCCACCTCAACTTTAGCAATCTGGGATATCACACTTGTTTTTTGGGTACCCAATTAACTTTGAAATAGCTAAAGCTCCTCACCGTTACACGCACCTAAGCCTGCGGCCACCTCTGCCTTAGAGGATGGAATGAACTTTCATGCCACATATAAATTGAAATGAAAAAACCTATACACTGGGATATAGAGAAGGGAAATACTAAGGTCCAGGAGTCTCCATGCTTGTGGCTCCAAGAACAACACTGCACATATGCTCTAAGAAGACTATCACAAGAAAAATTTCTTCCAAGAATTATCCAACCTCTCCACCCCCTTTCATCACCACTTCCTCTTCCTATTTATCAAGTTTCCATACCCCCTTCTCCAAAGTTTCCTCAACCACCATCATTATTAGCCATCAACCTCCCTTATCTATATTTTTGGGAAAAAATAATATAAAACTAAAATATAAATGACTTGCATAAAATAACAATAAATAGAATGCAAAGTCTTTCTTCTCATGCTAGATTATAATTGTAATTTTACAGTTTTCCCCAAAATGTACATGACAACCCACTAGACTCATTTAATGCATCATACCAAGCATCAATCAAAGTCAAAGAAGGTATTTAATGCTACTATATATTTTTGTATGGAATATAATTTACATAGTCATTAAACCATTCAATTAAATAGTTAATGATCTAGTTTAATAATTAATACATTAATTAATTGTATTAGTGTACATGTGTAGGGTATGTGTGCACAGCTAGCAGACACATAGCCTATGCATGTACTAACATTAAACAATTATTGTCTATAGTGCATTTGTTCCTGTATGATCATACCAAGACATGCATGACAATAAATCGAGTAAATGCATCATTTAATAATATTAATGAATAAAATTACAATAATTCATCAATAATTGATCATCACACTTAAAATATCAAAAGAGAATAAAAATGACGGTTTTAAACATGGTAGGAACCAAGAGAGAAAACAAGAGTGCCACCTCTAATCCCCAAGTAGTGTTCTCAACTAACATTGAAGTATCCTTCCTCCCTACCCTACTTCCATCTTCCACATCCTATCCTTTCCTCTACTGGACTAAGTTTGAGCGTCAACTATATTGAACTAAATCCATATAGAACCTATAAGTGGAAGTGTCATACATCTCGACCAAGCTTCCCCAGCAGGCAACTGGTAGTCACCATCACATGTATAGGGGAGCGTGATTTCACACAACCCTCCCATGACTCCAGGTTTCGGAGGATACACGATGGAAAATACCTCCACCCCTCCTATTCAAACTACGATCAACACCCTATATCGAGCCATATCATGCAACTATTGTTCTTAGAGTCACATCATCAACAACCACTATGGGCAAGATGCCCGTCCTGTCAAAATCACACTTACCACAGATCATAGCAATATTTCGAATCATAAATTAAATAACAAGTATAACTTATAGCATACACTATCTTCTTGATGTCTATAACAACCAAGTTACCTCAACACTACATTCATTTGATTATTACATAGCTTGTCGACTTGTAGGTTAGCTCACCAATACTCATATACATGCAGATACGTCACAATTTTCATATGATCTTCCATATTTGTATTGACATTCAATTAGGAAATGTGTGTTTATTCACAACAAGCCTCACATATTTTCTACATTCACATCATAATTTTGAACTAGTATCCATGTACTAAAATTCCACATTTAAATTACATGTTTAACAAAATCACATAACGCTCATCATCATGAACATATAACAGTAAAAATATTTTTATGTAACACATAATAGGTCAAAATGTACACCTATCACATGTTTATATCAATCTAATTGAGTCTAAATAGAAGCAATGAATTACTAAATAATAAAATCAAAGTTCTAACTACCCGAGGCCAAAATATGGGGCATTACATACACCCACCCTTCAAAAAACTTCGTCCCAAAGTTATTACAATTCACAATATGAGGAGAATTTATGACAACTTCCTTCCTTGATAGAAAACCATGCGCTGTAATAGTCCCATTGGACCGTCACTTGTTTAATAATAAGTTAAGGCTATTAATACATTTAAATGTAGCTACCCCTATTTAGCGGACCCCCATTGTGTCCAAAATCATTTTTTTTAATCACTTGTTTTTTTTATAGTTAATGCTAAGACACACTTCTCCTACAATTTTATTCTTCCCAAACTCCATATAGGATCCCCTATATTTAAAGTATATCATGTTGGTTTGACTACCATTTACAATCTTAAGTAATTATTGGTTGTCTTGTTAAGTGTATCTTATATTGAGATTTATGTAAATTTCATTAATCCATGCATATGATTCTACTTGGAATATCTTGATAATGATAACCAATTATCACTGACTTGATTATCACTTTAAACCAATTGATACAATACATACACCATCACAAATGTTTCCCGTGCTTAAGAACATTATCTAAGATATTGCTAAATGATCACTATGTGGATAAGTCATTTCAAGGTTTCTTTGGTCATTATTCTTAATTACAAGTCACATCGATTAGTTCTTGACGAGGTAAGGTTGAGTATATGATTCTCTTCATCATAGTTGAGGCACAATATATTCTCTATCTATAGGAGCATTAAAAATCACATACACACTTAGAAGGGCACCATGTTGACATGTGAGTTATTGAACATTTTTATATCAAGAATAAATTTATTATGAGTTTTTTTTCCAAAATATTTAGTCACTTGTCCTTAAGTCTTGTTTTCCCACAATTGTACTTCATATGCCATAAAGTTATTTCCTCTACACCTACATAAAACTTACCAACTATGACCTCTAACTCTTTTCTTGTCCATATCTAGCACTTTCTAGYTATCCCCCCCTATTATGAAATAAGTTTGACTAGGGGAAGCATGTTTTCATCATTCCTCATCTAGATTTTTATTTTTGTTTTTCAAATAGAGTTTTTTCATAGGGAAAAATCCTTCTTAGTGATCAAGTAGTTGCTAGATTGATTTATATGTTTCATGATGTGAGCTCCCATTTAGACAACTCATCCTTGTCATAGGGAAAACGATACCAATCCCCAAAGGAACACTCCCTATTCAGAAAGTTTTTTATCTGAAGAACATCAACCCCTTTTATGGCACTCTCTTCATTCTTTGTCTTAATCAACTAGTATGAATTAAGGTACTTATCACTCATCTTACTAAGTTACAAAACCTTAACAAGATATACCTAAACTCCACTCCTCTAGTATATAAACAATATATATCCCTTTCCATAATAATAGAAAAAAACAAAAATGTAAATATACATTGTTATACAATGAGGATGTTTTCAAAATAACTATATTGAGTAAAGTCACAAGGAAAGTTGATCTCTTTGCACTATCCTAAATTCAAATTCTTTGATAAAGAAACATAATAATAGAAACCCAATTTTATTATTATTATTATTTTAACACTTAACACATAATATATGGGAAACATCATTGATATCTGTTAAGAATATAAAAACACCAAAACGACTTAAAACTTTGTTGAGCTCTTTATGAAATCATTTCCTTGGTATTGAGTATGTCATTGGTGCCTCACCCATGGTGACCCAAGCTTACTCATAGTGGCCCACATTTATGAATTCTTAGCAATGCTTTGGTTGGTCATATGAGGTAACACAAACTAGAGCCACTTGCATTGTGCCCCTTAGTGTCCCTACAAAATCATACTTATGGATACGACTTAACTTAGCATTGTCAAATTCTCCTCTCCTTTATTTTTATTATATTTTTAATACACACACACACACACGAAGATAATCTTGCATTTCTTAGTTTTTTTTAATTACCAACTTTCATCAATTCACACAATAAGCTTTGACAAACAAATATGTAAAATATATCTCTTTATTATGGATAAATATTTGCATGGATATATATATGTTTCAATACTTCTTTTATTATTATTATTATTATTATAATTATACAAAAATAATTGACAAGAAAAAAAAATCCCTATACATATATAATGCTATATAAACTAACTTTATATATATAATCCAACACAGAATATATTATAATTTTACAACTCAACTCTAATCTATTACGATATAATACAAACTAACTTTATATATATAATCCAACACAGAATATATTATAATTTTACAACTCAACTCTAATCTATTACGATATAATACAAGCAAAGAGAAGTTTAAATATAAATATTACATAAAACTATAATTTACATTTTACTTATTTCATCAAATTAAATAAACATCATCATATTGAATGATATTTATATAATAATTAAATAATATTTATTGAATAATATTTATATTTAAATTAATTATCTTTATTAAATCATTATATTAAAACTTTTTTATTTCATTATTTTTTCTTTCCATAAAATATTCTCCTTTTATATATATAACATAAAAAAAAACTTTAAATAACAATATGCATATTACATCTTTCATATCTCTCTCCTCTTTATATATATATAACATAAAAAAACTTTAAATAACAATATGCATATTACATCTTTCATATCTCTTAACAACATTGTTATCACAATCCATTCAAAAGTTATATATAAAAAACAAATCTAGACCTCTACTTTACCAATCTATTCAAATAATCCAAGGTTTTATACCTCTAAGTATTTGAACTTTCTAAAAGTACTAGCAAAGATGTACAAAAACATATTTAAGGTTTTCACCCATATCGAATCTTGACGTGAATACTATAAATAAATTTCCTCCATGGTAGTGTATATAATCAAATTTGTATTTTATAATATAATGTATTATACAAGTTATTATCATTCTTATTTCTATGGGGTTATATTCATTTTTACTCAATCACCTATGAACTTCAAAAAAGATTCTAAGCAATCATCTTTGTTATATAAAAATGTACTCCATCTTGTTCTTGAAATTTGGGAAGGCCCCAATCACTATGGTTACTCTTTGTATTGTGATTTTATTTTTC
The DNA here is from genome assembly GCA_010110895.2 of Picea sitchensis. NCBI lineage: Eukaryota > Viridiplantae > Streptophyta > Pinopsida > Pinales > Pinaceae > Picea > Picea sitchensis. The sequence goes on along the minus strand of SNQJ01S0038047.1, from coordinate 45,682 downwards.
GAATAACACATGTCATTTAGGGAGTGGGATGGGATGGGATGGGATGGGATAGGATGGGACTGGAATCTTTAAATAAGTGTGTATTTTGATTAATTTTCCAAAGTATATGTGGTGCAACTTTATAAATAACTTATTGCTTGGATGTAAATATCAAAGAAAATTTCTTACACTTTGGTTGTAGGAATGATAATTATTATTATTTTTTTTGTTGGGATGCCAAATTCAAAGTAAAATCATGTTAAAATTTTGGTATGCTCATTTAACCATTGACAATGTCACGTCATTGTCACCTAATCATAGGTATTCACATATGCCACCCCTGAGCACAATAACTTTTTCTTAGATAGAATGATTTTGGCAAGTCCACACTAGAACTAATAGATAAACCCTAACCAAAAATACCATTGCTGCAGCAACACCACAATACCAAGAGAACATACCTCTACTAATATAAGCGTACCTTTACCAAGAGAAACGCACAAGAGAGATACCAGAAAGACTGAGAATACTCTACGACAATTGTTGCACTACTCTCTAGACTTGCGTCTTCTTTTGTTGTAGTTGCAACTCCTTAGACTTGCACACTAGTTGAGTGAGTGAGTGAGAGTGACCAAATGAGTTAAGGAACCTCCTTATTTATATTAGCCTATCCAAGTGACTTTTCCAGGTGGGGCAGACTTCTCTTTTTGGGGTTTCTTATTTCTTTATTATTATTATCCTTGGGGCGACTTCTCTTCTAGGGTTTCTACACATCTATTTAATGGTTCTCTTACTTCCAAAATATTATATTCTAAGTACAAATGCTACACTTGGAGGTTAATACCTCCCAAAACTT
>SNQJ01S0038047.1:16426-37285 GCA_010110895.2 Picea sitchensis | reverse complement strand
CACATCCCCATTCAAACACAATTGGTATAGTTGGGCCCTTGTAGTGTCCACCACATATTTCTCCACCCACGAAGCGACAACATAATACATCATGATGAGGAGCACATCGGTGCCATGTGCTCTAAACATCACCAACACATTGATTATTAAGCCTTCACAAATAACTCATGCCCCTTCCCATGTGGCACTTAACATTTTTTTAGATATTTAATTGGTTTTGATAATATAAAGAGCATCTAACATCATAGCATACTAAGATGAGGTATAGAGTTTGAATTGCTTAATGTATCAGTGTATAGTGTCTTACCTATATATGCCTCTTTAGGAAAATGTATACTTTGAAGGGTGGAAAAAATCATGTTCTCTGATGCATGATATAGAGAGTTCCATGGATTCATAAGAAATCAATAAACAACAATGTTGTTACTAGACAAGAATACTAATAACAATAGCTCAAGGAATAAATACAATGACCTATGGAATGGTATTTGTGGAAGCAATTGTTTCTTTAGGGTCGATTCTCTTGAATGGTTAATAAGTTAATTAGATTTCTATGATAATTTTTTCTAGTTGTTTGGATTGTTGTTATCATTTTCATGTCCTTTTTGCCTTCATCATTGAAGCAATTTTCTTCAAGGCATACACTTTCCCCAACAACAAAACTACCCTGTAAACAATCTACTAGAGCCTTTGCTTAACATATATCTCTTGTTTAGATTCTCCATCTCTTGTGAAATTTGATTTAATTTGGATGGCATTTTCATGGAATTTTGCTTGTATTTAGGGCTCAACTTGAATTCAAGGAATGATAATATATATTTGCCTAAAACCTTACTTATTAAACTCTATTATGAATAGGGTCAAGGGGCAGACAATTGGCGAAAGAAGAGGAAATCAATTATAAAGAGAACACTAGGCACTGTCTAGACACTCACATCTGCACCTTGGCACTACTAGTTTCAATAGTTGAGGATCATAGTTCAATATTCTCCTATTATGTACATAATGACAATGAAGCTTAATAGTGAGAGCCATGGTATAGGTTTTTTGGGTTTCTCTAAGTAGTGTTTATCCATCTCAACCTCATATATATTGAGCAACCAAAGATCAAAAATAGATTAATGTTTAAAGATCCCTAAGATGGATAAAAAATAAAATGATATTTAAATATCCTTAAGGTGGATTTACAATGGCGCATATATATGAATTAATGTGCCCTTTTTTCTTCATTTTCTTTTTTATATTATGGATTTTTTTATTTTTATTATTAAAATTTTGATCTATAAACATGAAAATTTGCACATCTCCCTCATACTGGCCTCTAAAATGCACTTTATCATAAAATGCCTCTAAATCCTTTTGAAGATATTCTTTAAGATTTAAAATCCTTGTAGAAATACTAGTTGAACTAATAGCCAATTCCCAGTCATCAAGGATTAGAGTAACCCTTTTGTTTATGTTGTCTGTAAAATATTTCCTGATGGATGTCAATAAAATTGAAGCTCCTTTCAGTATTGAACTCGATTATGGTGCATCTTCCACAATATCAAGAAGCCTAACAATAGATATTGGTTCAACAAACAAGGGTTTAGGAAACATAACATCTTCTAATTCTTTTATTCTCTTCTTCAATATTAAGTTTTTTTTTCTCTTGTTCACTAATAGAATACTTTAGAGCATCCCCGTGGTTTGATGGAATTCTAAAACTTTACAGGGTTTTACTCATACTATTTCTATTTCTGAATTCTAGTTTTCTACAAGTTTTTTATTCCTCGGGTTAACCTTTTTTATTTTCAATTTTTTGGAATTTTGGTTAAATGCAACATGATCCAAGGTAACATATTATTCTTTGAAAACTATTGGCTCTTGACAAGCCAATTCTTCAGCTATTGTTCTATTTTCAATCAACTATTGTTCTATCCTTCTGGTACCTTACAACATATCATTTATAGCTTCTAGTGAAATATCTTCCAACAATGCTTTAAAAAAGTCAATTTCTACACATATCCTAGCATAGGTAGTGATATGCATTACCTAATTCCTCCTTGACTACACTAAGAGAATCCAAACCTTATAATTAAAGGGGAAGATTGGAAGTTGAACCCACATTGATGCATAGGAAAGGGAGTCCAATGAAGTGTTAAAAGTAGGGAACCATGGATTAAAAGAAATTAATGTTTAAAAATCCCTAAGATGGATAAAAAATAAAATGATATTTAAATATCCTTAAGGTGGATTTACAATGGCGCATATATATGAATTAATGTGCCCTTTTTTCTTCATTTCTTTTTTTATATTATGGATTTTTTATTTTTATTATTAAAATTTTGATCTATAAACATGAAAATTTGCACATCTCCCTCATACTGGCCTCTAAAATGCACTTTATCATAAAATGCCTCTAAATCATTTTGAAGATATTCTTTAAGATTTAAAATCCTTGTAGAAATACTAGTTGAGCTAGTAGCCAATTCCCAATCATCAAGGATTAGAGTAACCCTTTTGTTTATGTTGTCTGTAAAATATTTCCTGATGGATGTCAATAAAATTGAAGCTCCTTTCAGTATTGAACTCGATTATGGTGCATCTTCCACAATATCAAGAAGCCTAACAATAGATATTGGTTCAACAAACAAGGGTTTAGGAAACACAACATCTTCTAATTCTTTTATTCTCTTCTTCAATATTAAGTTTTTTTTTCTCTTGTTCACTAATAGAATACTTTAGAGCATCCCCATGGTTTGATGGAATTCTAAAACTTTACAGGGTTTTACTCATACTATTTCTATTTTTGAATTCTAGTTTTCTACAAAGTTTTTATTCCTCAGGTTAACCTTTTTTATTTTCATTTTTTTGGAATTCTGGTTAAATGAAACATGATCCAAGGTAACATATTATTCTTTGAAAACTATTGGCTATTGACAAGCCAATTCTTCAACTATTGTTCTGTTTTCAATCAACTATTGTTCTATCCTTCTGGTACCTTACAACATATCATTTATAGCTTCTAGTGAAATATCTTCCAACAATGCTTTAAAAAAGTCAATTTCTACACATATCCTAGCATAGGTAGTGATATATATTTTCTCACTTTCAGAGCAATGAAAGTGAAGCTTACCTAATTCCTCCTTGACTACACTAAGAGAAGCCAAACCTTATAATTAAAGGGGAAGGTTGGAATTTGAACCCACATTGACACATAGGAAAGGGAGTCCAATGAAGTGTTAAAAGTAGGGAACCATGGCCTCATGCAAAATATGACATGACCCTAGAACTAGGGTCTAAAGTGAAGAATGTGATCATTGTCAATAAGAGTTGAATTACATTAAAAAAAAAACCCTAGCATGAGGCTAAATATTGGCTAATCAATGATAAATTAATGGGTTGCAAAGACAATTTATTGTGATATTTTGGCAAGTTCATTCATTTCAATTAATTGATGAAATGGATTGAATTAACATATGAAAATATGTAAAATTGAAGTAGAAAACAACCAAAAGTTGTAAAATCGATAAATATGACTTGTAGAATAGGTTAAATTGTTCTAGAGTGGTAAAATTGGTTTCCTTTGACATGATTATAGAGTAACATGGTTCTTATTACCCCCTCCCCCCTCCCCCATGCCTAGAGGTAACTAGAGGAGATCATGTCTCGAGGCCTGCAATGGAGAACATGATCTACACCACGATGATGATGATCAACATATACATAGATAACAACCCAACAACTCCCCTCATTTACCTCCTTGTTGGATCAACCAAGGCTCATCACATTCAAGCAACCCAAAGTATGGGAGAGGGTAAGATATTGTCACTGTGAGGTATGTTAGTCATTCTTTCATGCAAAGTGTTGTACTTAATTTGTCAGGCATGTGTATGAGGATCTTTGGTTGAAGTTGGATAATAGATCATTGGTTTGGGAAATTGTGTCAGTTGCCTTGTTTCACCTTGGTGGTAATCTTATGTTCCCTAGTCCTGTGATGTCACCACCCAGGGAAAAGGGGTACTACTGAGGGTCCCTCCCAAGGGTAACATTTTTCTCTCGATCATACTTGACACTTTCCATCCTGGATCCTCCTATATTATACTAAAATTTGGCTATGGTCCATTATCTCATGAGAAGAGGGGTTGAAGGCCTAGAGGTTGTTTGGAAAATGTTATAAAAGAATAAGAAGATGATACTAGAAAAAAAAGTGAACATAGAAAAGTAGGACCACCAAAATTTGGTTGAACTTGAGCTCTACTCATTCAGTTCTTTCTATGGTCCCAAAAAAGTAACACTAAAGCTTGGAAACCTATAAAATGAAAGCATGGAATAGAAAAAGGAAAAAATGGGTTTGGAAAAAGGTGGCATGCAAAAAATTGGTAACTCAATCCAAGTGCACCCTCCACAAAGGTGCTCATAGAGATAGATTAACACCATAAGCCATGAAGTGAACCCTAAAACATATCACTTCCACACTTATTATTGGTACGTTTTTACTTTCCCTTATCACTCTTAGGACCTATCCATCTACATGGGTTATTTTATTTCCTATCTACGTGACACACCTAAGAGGGTGGGGTGAAGACCCTCCCATACTTAAACATGGTAACTCACATGGGGTCTTGGGTTGGTGTGATGATTGAAATGGATACTGAGGTGATTTATCTTACATGGCTTATATCTTAAGTTGAAACTTACATTGTATTCTTTAAGGACTAATGTTTCCAGTGAACTTTGGCTAACCATGTTTTATACTTTGGCTCATTTTGGATGCCCCTAACATGGTTCTTGAGGGACGTACTCGGCTTGTACCTAAGACTTTGTGCCTTTATTGTAGGACTTTGGCACATGTGATGGAGAGCAGTGAGTCATCCAAAGACTTTCCACTCTTAGAAAATGGCTCTCACATCCTTGGAACCTTGGACGATGGAAATATGGGCTTGGTTTGAGCAGTACTGTACACTATTCCATTCATATGGGCTAGAATCCCATAGGCTAGGTAGAACACCTCACAACTCTTGTGCACAGAGGATGGAGGACATTGCCTTTGGAGTAACCTTAACATCGCTTGGGGATGATATTACACTCCTCTTGCATTTGGGTGTGGCCTTTAGAGTCCTATGAAATCATTCTCTATCCTTGATGTCACCCTTTGGGGCTAGGGTTTGATGGAATTTGTGGTTCCAGATGTGGTTTTACTTGGTTTTGATGAGGAGACACCTTGCTTCACAAGTTTGCACATCATAGCATGCCACATGGCCTTTGGAGGCCTATAGTATCACTCCTTGAGCTTTGATGTCATCACATTTGAGGATTACGTCACCCTTTTAGGGTTTTATTTGATGTATATTTCATTTTGGCATTATCTAGAGGCAAATTAAGGGATTGAACCCACTTATTTTATGTCATTGACAAATTGTGTGGAAAAATTGTATTAGGGTGGCCTCATATAAAAAGGCCACCCTCACATTTCATTTTATGATCATGACTTCTCACCTTTGTGAGATGTACTACTGAAAGTTTCCCCCTTTTGGGGTTACTAGCTCTTCTAAACTCATGCATTTGGCTTGGAGAGGTATTTTATGGATGGTTTTGCTGATTTTGGGTGGGAACTTCTGCAATTAGGGTTTTATCTCATGGTTTCTTGGTGAAGTAAGTGAATTTTCTGCAATTTTATTCTTATTATATCAATGTTTCATGGTAAATTTTATATTTCATGATAGACGTCTTGCTTAGTGAAACCCTAAGAGAGGAACATAAGTGCTTATTCCTCTCACAAGGTAATTTTTGTGCAAAATTTGTGAAAGAATCCTTGATATGGTTAGACTCTTAAAGCGCTATAGTGATAACACTTTAGGATTTTATCCTTAGACTTTTGAATTTGACCTAGTTGAAGCTACAATAAGGGAGAAAAGTTTTATAGGACCCAAATGTGCTTGCACCCTAGAAATCCTTCTCCTCAAGATTCAAACCCTAAGACCCTAATGTGACAACACCTTAGAGTTTGAATCCTACCTCTTAGTTTCAAGTAGGACATTGTAACATCCCCGACCACCCAGGCCATGCCACATAAAAATACTTCTCCTATTTCTGATATCCAACATGTAACATACCCAACCATAGATATGTTGGGATATGCCACACAGAAACTCTTTCGAAACTTCATGTATATATAAAATTTAAAATAGACAAATACATTCTGTTAATACATAGATTCACATGGAAATAACAATAAGCCTATATTAGGCTATATATACATCATACACATGCAATACTCATAAATATAAAGACATGTACAAATACACAACATGCAATTGAACACATAATTTATACTTTTCGTTTTATAGAAGACCACCAACTGCGTGCAGACCATCCACGATCCCCCCAACCTTAGACCACACTGCTTAGACTCTTAGCAGTGGGTCATCCCTGAGTTGGGACTAAACTCCATCCAGGCAGGGGATTCCTAACCAGGATGAGGCAACATGAAGTCACATAGTCAACATGAAGGATTTCGTTCCAGGATCCAACTCACACTAACAACCTACAACCTCTCATTCCCCACATGCCTATCCCACCCCATGAAGTGTGACCCTTCTCTGCTCAACAGTCCTTCGGATGCCACACTTCCCTTCCAGGGATTCAACAACGGGTCGGACATGAAGTCTCCGAGCACTGTAGCTGCAGTTGGGCTCCCTTAGGAAATCACTTCCCCAACAATTCTCTCACCTGGAGAGAGTTTCTCATGGGCCCAACAACCCGCCTCTTCAATCCACAGGCCTGACAACCTGCTTCTTCTATCCAACTCTTAAGTCAACTAGGTATGGGTGATGGCAACAACAAAGTTCAGGTATGGAACAATTAATGGTAGCAGCCATGCTCAGGAAAGGAACTGTGTTGGAAACAACAACATTTGGGTAAGGCACAATACATGTTCATACAAGGTACGCGTGTGTTGTGCATAACATGAAATGTACGAGATCACTGCTGAAGGTGTGCGTGAGGCATGGAGAGATTCGACTGTTGGGGTCAAAATGGATTCCTGAGTGAATGGGGAAGGATGGGAAAATAGAATAATTTTCCCACTTATATTTACATATGCCCTTGATGACACATGTCTCTCCTCGAGCTCGTTTCTCTTCACTCAGGTTTCATTCACCTTCCCATTAGAACTTAGGATAAAATAATTATCCTCACCATAGCCTTTATTAATAATATTATAATATTCCTTTTTAGATAATCCCTCTAGCTTCACCCCTTTTTCTAGGCTCTCAGCCCTCCCCTTTCCCTTCCTAGTGGAGTTTAGTCCCCCATACTCTTTCATCGTGGCCGATCTACATGCAATGATGTATTATATTAATGATATGAATGTTTATATATAGAAAAATAGGCTCCTTGGCCTTTATCATCTAGGCTCTCTAGCCTAATAATCACATAAGCCTCTCGAATTATAATAACCTAGCTCACCATCCTATAAAACATATTCACATTTACAATTGGGGTTCGGTCTTGGGGTGTTACATCCCCATCCCCTTATTTTATGCACTGCCCTCAATGCATTATATATACACATATACAACTAAAAGTTCAAAAACCCTAAAAAAAGATGCGGATATTTTGCCCACATAGAATCCTCGTGCTCCCAAGTTGCATCCTCAAGAACGTACCAGGTCCATTGGACCTTTACTAGCTCTATGTCTTGATTCCAGAGTTTCTTGATCTTCCGGTCCGGTATGCACACTAGATGCACCTGAAAAACAACTTCTTGCTCCACCTGAATCACATTCCAATCAATAACATGGTTAACATCATGTATATACTTTTTGAGCAGTGATACATGGAATACATTATGAATAGACATTGATGAAGACAATGCAAGCATACATGCCACATGCCCATTTCTCTCTAGGATTTCAAACGACCCACAATAATGAGCTGCCAACTTTGAACAATTTCCCAACTTCAAGGCACTTTTGTTGGCCTTCACTTTTAAGAATACATGATCACCCACTTTAAAATCCCTATGAGTTCTTCCCTTGTCAGCATAGATTTTCTTCCTGTCTTGATCAACCTTTAAATTCTATTTTATTTTCAACATCTGCTCTTCCATTTCCCTGAGTAGTTCTGGCCTAACTACTGCTCTATCTGCTGGGTTGTCCTAGTTAACATGTGTGTTGCAACTTCTGCCATAAAGTGCCTCAAATGGGCTCATCTTTAGAGATGCTCGATACCCATTGTTGTAAGCAAACTCTACCAAGTGTAGGTAGTCTTCCCATTTTGTTGGTTTATCCATCACATACATCCTCAACATATCTTCAATCACTTGATTCACCCTCTCTGTTTGTCCATCATATTCTGGGTGATAGGCTGTGCTGAAATTCAGATTTGTTCCAAAACCTTTAAATAATCCTTTCCATAATTTTGATGTAAATTTTGGATCTCTATCAGACACAATTGTCTTGGAAATACCATGCAGTTGAGAAATTTCCCTCATATAAATATAAAAAACGTTAGTTTCCTTGTGAGTGAGCTTCACTGGAATGAAATGGGTAGCTTTAGTAAGCTTGTCCACCACTACCATGATAGAATCATGCCGCTTGTTTGTTCTGGGAAGCTTGGTGATGAAATCCATTACTACTACTTACCACTTCCACTTAGGAATGGGTAATGGTTGTAGCAAACTAGTTGGGTGTCTATGCTCAACCTTGACCTTTTGACACTCCAAGCATTTGGAAATAAATTCCACAACTTCTTTCTTCATGCCTGGCCAATAATATTAGCTCTTGACAGTTTCAATAGTTTTTTGATACCCTGTGTGTCCAACATAAGGTACATTATGAATTTCTCTCAATATCATATTTTTCAATTCTTGCGAATTCAGTACATAATTCTTCCTCAATACATGAGAATTTCATCATTTCCCAACTTGTAGTCTTCAATTTTCTGCTGCAAAATACCTTGTTGTAATTTTTCCACTAATTCAATGTATTTCAAATATGATTTTGCAGCCTCTAAGATTTTGTCCTTCAAATATGTTTGGTAAATTCTAATGGTTGTAGCATGCAACTCATGCACCCTTCTACTAAATGCATCAACTACCTTGTTCTCTTTCCCTTTGATATGTTTTATATCAAATTCGTATTCACTGAGAAACTCTAACCACCTGCTTTGACTGGCATTTAGAGTTGGATGTCTGAATAAATATTTTAGACTATTATGGTCTGTCCTCAACTCGAACCATTTCTCCATGAGGTAGTGTCTCGACATCTTCAAGGCATGCACTATGGCTGCCAACTCTAAATCATGAGTAGCACGGTGTCTTTCATGCTCCTTCAACTTCCTTGATTCATAACATACAACATATCTGTTTTGACCGAGGACTCCACCCAATCCTTCTTTACATGCATTAGTGCATATTATGAAGTCTTCACTTGGATCTGCAATCCTTAGTATTGGAGCGTTGGGTAATAAATGCTTCAAGTGTTCGAAACTCTTTTCACATTTTACTGTCCATTGAAACTTCACTCCTTTCTTCTGCAAGGAAGTGATCGGGTGTGCAATCTTTGAGAATACTTCAATAAATATTTTGTAGTAGCCCGCAAGGCCCATGAAGGATTTTACTTTTGTCACATTCTTAGGTGCTGACCATCCTCTAATGGACTCAATATTTTCAGGATCCACTGCTATCCCTTCCTCTGATATGACATGCCCCAAATAATGAATTTTCTTTTGACAAAATGAGCACTTGATCAACTTGGCATACAAATGATGCTCCCTTAATACCTGTAGTACCATCCTCAAATGTTGTTCATGCTCTTCTTATGACTTAGAATATATAAGAATGCCATCCAAAAATACAATGACAAACTTATCTAAGTATTCTCTGAAAATACCATTCATTAAACACATGAATATATTTGGTGCATTTGATAACCCAAATGGAACCACTATGAATTCATAATGTCCATACCTTGTCTGGAAAGCAGTCTTGCTAATTCCTTCTTCTTTCATTCTTACTTGATGATAACCTGACATGAGATCAATCTCCGAGAATATTTTTTCATTCTTCAACTGGTCAAAGAGGTCATCGATCCTTGGCAAAGGATACTTATTCTTTACAGTTACTTTGTTCAACTTTCTGAAATCCATGCTTATTCTTTACAATTAATTTGTTCAACTGTCTCTCTCATTTTCAAATCGGGATTAGAAAAGGTTTTGGACTAACTTATTCAAGTTCAAAAGGAGGTAAAAGAACACTCAAACACAAAGTTTAATTTAAAGTAGTTGAACAAATGAGAGAAAAATCAAGGAGTTTAATATTGAAAGGAGGGTTTGTTTTGGAGATTGAGCCAAATATTGGAATGGGGGGAGGGATTAAAGGGAAGAAGGGACCTGATTTCGAAATCGAGGGCATAAAATTTTGAAAGGAAAGTAAAACAAATGAATTTCAAACTCAAACTCCAAAAGAAAAACTATTGACTCGAAAGAAAAGATCCAACTCGAACTCAAAGGAAAAATTGAATTTGACCCACAATAATTAGAGCCGATTTGGAAATCAAGAAAAGGAAATAGAAAATGAATGACAAGAATGGGCCTAAATAAGAAGGAGTCATTTAGTGAAGGAAGGCCTCAATTGACAGTTAGAGTTGATTGCCACATGATGCAAAATAAGAAAACAAAAAAGAGGCCATAAGAATTTATCAAAATCAAGGAAAAATTCTAAAAGTTCAAACAAATAATTCAAAAGTTCAAAGAGTTTTAAGAGGTAAAAGGAGGGCCCGATTTTAACACTAGGCCCAATTTGGATATTGGGCGCAAGCTCAGTGACTAAAAGAAAAGAAGGACCCCAATTTTGGGATTGGCCCTAGTTTGAAAATTGGGGGCCAAAAAGAGGCTAAGATAAAATCAACTAAGGAAAATGTTTAAGTCATGGAAGGGAAAGAAACCAAGTCAAGTTTAAGTCAATAAAACATGAAGGTTCATCTTGTTGGGTTGCTATATTCTTTGTAGTGAAAGAACAGTCAACCGACTGTCTATTATGTGCATTATGTGTGATTGTCATTTATTTCTTGTTTAAATATGTCTTCTCTTTCCTGGTTGGTTTAGTGTGAGTCTTTATTTCTCATCATTTGGTATCAGATCTTATCTGTTGCTCTGTACGAGTCGTATTAGAGAAAGGTTGAGAAAATATTGGATCTGAGCTAATCATAGGTTTAGTGGGAGTTGTAAGTTAGATATCTTTAAAGTTTTGCTTGAAAGAATGACAAATAGTTCGAGGATAGAGATTGAAAAATTCAATGACCATAATTTTGAACTTTAGAAGCTTAAAATTGAAGACCTCCTTATAGATCGAGAATAGTGGGTAGCGATATGCCCATGAACCATTTTGATGGGTATGACAAGGGAAGAATGGGAGAAACTCGAGAGAAGGGAAAGGATTACGATTCAACTTTGTCTTGTAGATTCAATGTTGTTGAATGTATCAGGTGAAGACTCGACCAAGAAATTGTGGGACAGGGTGGGAAGCTTGTACCAATCAAAATCCTTAGTAAATAAGTTGTTCCTTTGGAAGAAGTTGTATATTCTAAGGATGAGTGATGGGATGTTGGTAATAGAGCATCTGAATGCATTCAATATTGTAATAAGTTAGTTATTTTCTGTGGATATTAAAATCACTGAGGAGGATACTTATTCTTTACAGTTACTTTGTTCAACTATCTCTCTCATTTTCAAATCATACACATAAAATACTCATAAATATAAAGACATGTAAAAATACACAACATGCAATTGAACACATAATTGATACTTATATTTTTATTGAATACCACCAACTACGTGCAAACCTTCCACGATCCTCCTAGCCTTAGACCACACTACTCAGACTCTCAGTAGTGGGTCACCCCCGAGATGGGACTAAACTCTACCTGGGTAGGGGATTCCTAACTAGGGTGAGGCAATAGGAAGTCACATATTCAACAAGAAGGATTTCATCCCAAGAGCCAAATCACACTAACAACCTACAACCTCTCATTCCCCACATGCCTATCCCACCCTAGGAAGTGTTCCCCTTCTCTGTTCAACAATCCTTTGGTTGCCACACTTCCCTTCTAGGGCTTCAACAAAAGGTCGGACATGAAGTCTCTGAGCACTGTAGCTGCAGTTGGGCTCCCTCAGGAAATCACTTCCCCAACAATTCTCTCACCTGGAGAGAGTTTCTCATTGGACTAACAACCCACCTCTTCAATCCATAGGCCTGACAACCTGCTTCTTCTGTCAAGCTCTTATGTTAACTGGGTATGGGTGATGGCAGCAAAAAATTTCGGGTATGGAACAGGTAATGAAAACAACCACACTTAGGCAAGGAATTGTTTTGGCAGCAACAACATTCATGTAAGGCACAATACGGGTTTAGACAAGGTACGGGTGCACTGTGCATAAGAGGAAATGTATGGGATCCCTACTGAAGATGTGCGTGAGGCATGGAGAGATTCGACTGTTGGGGTCAAAATGGATGCCTGATTGAATGGGGAGGGATGGGAAAACAAACTAATTTATGAACATATATTTTCATGTGCCCTTGATGAAACATGGCTCTCTTGGAGCTCGTTTCTCTCCACTTGGGTTTCATTCACCTTCCCATAAGAACTTAGGATAAAATAATTATCCTCACCATAGCCTTTAGGAATAATATTATAATATTACTTTTGAGATAAGCCCTCTAGCTTCACCCATTTTTCTAGACTCTCAACCCTCCCCTTTCCCTTCCTAGTGGAGTTTAGTCCCCCATACTCTTTCATCATGGTCGACATGTAGTGACATATTATATTAATGATATGAGTGTTTATATAAAAAAAAAATAGGCTCCTTGTCCTTTAGCATCTAAGCTCTCCAACCTAATCATCACATAAACCTCTTGAATTATAATAACCTGACTCAATAGCCTATAAAAAATATTAACATTTACAATTGGGGCTTGGTCTTGGGGTGTTACATTCCCCTCCCCGTATTTTATGTACTGTCCTCAGTGCATTATATATACACATATACAACCAAAAGTTCAAAAACCCTAAAAAAGATGTAGATATTCTGCCTACATAGCATCCTCATGCTCCCAAGTTGCATCCTCGGGACCATACCAGGGCCATTGGACCTTTAATAGCTCTATGGATCGATTCCAAAGTTTCTTGATCTTCCGATCTAGTATGCACACCATATGCACTTGAAAAGCGCCTTCTTGCTCCACCTGAATCACACTCCAATCAATAACATGATTAACATCACGTATATACTTTTTGAGCAATGATACATGGAATACATTATGAATAGACACTGATGCAGGCAATGCAAGCATATATTCCATAGTACTAATCCTCTCTAGGATTTCAAACGGCCCACAATAACGAGCTGCCAACTTTGAACAATTTCCCAACTTTAGGGCACTTCTATTGGCCTTCACTTTTAAGAATACATTATCACCCACTTTAAACTCCCTGTGAGTTCTGCCCTTGTAAGCATAGCTTTTCTGCATGTCTTGAGCATCCTTTAAATTTTGTTTTATTTTCAACATCTTCTCTTCCATTTCCGTGAGTAGTTCTGGCCCATCTACTGCTCTATCTGCTGGGTTGTCCCAGTTTACAGGTGAGTTTCACCTTCTGCCATAAAGTGCATAAAGTGGGATCATCTTTAGAGATGCTTGGTACCCATTGTTGTAAGAAAAATCTACCAAGTGTAGGTAGTATTCCCATTTTTTTGGTTTGTCCATCACATACATCCTCACCATATCTTCAATCACTTGATTCACCCTCTCTGTTTGTCCATCATATTCTGGGTGATAGGCTATGGTGAAATTCAGATTTGTTCCAAAACCTTTAAATAATCCTTTCCAGAATTTTGATGATTTTTTTTTATCTCTATCAGACACAATTGTCTTGGGAATACCATGTAGTTGAGCAATTTCCCTCATATAAATATCAACAAAGTCAGTTGCCTTGTGAGTGGGCTTCACTGGAATGAAATGGGCAGATTTAGTAAGCTTGTCCACCACTATCATGATATAATGATGCTTCTTGTTTGTTCTAGGTAGCTTGATGATGAAATCCATTGTTACTACTTCCCAATTCCACTCAGGAATGGGTAATGGATGTAGCAAGACGGATGGGTGTCTATGCTCAACCTTGATCTTTTGACACTCCAAACTTTTGGAAACAAACTTTGCAACTTCTTTCTTCATGCCTGACCAATAATATTGGCTCTTAACAATTGAAATAGTTTTTCGATACCCTGGGTGTCCAGCATAAGGTACGTTATGCATTTCTCTCAGTATCAGATTTTTCAATTCTTGCGAATTCGGTACATAAATTATTCCTCTATACATGAGAATTTCTTCATTTCCTAGCTTGTAGTCTTCAATTTTCTGCTGCAAAATACCTTGCTGTAATTTTGCCACTAATTCAATGTATTACAAATCTGATTTTGCAGCCTCTAAGATTCTATCTTTCAAATATGTTTGGTACATGCTAATGGTTGTAGCATGCAACTCATGCACCCTTCTACTAAGTGCATCAACTACCTTGTTCTCTTTCCCTTTGATATGTTTTATCAAAGTCATATTCACTGAGAAACTCTAACCACCTGCTTTGACTGGCATTTAGAGTTGGATGTTCAAATAAATATTTCAGACCATTATGGTTTGTCCTCAACTCGGACATTTTCCCCATGAGGTAGTGTCTCCACATCTTCAAGGCATGCACTATGGTTGCCAACTCCAAATCACAAGTAGCATAGTGTCTTTCATGCTCCTTCAACTTCCTTGATTCATAACATACAACGTATCCATTTTGACTGAGGACTCCACCCATTCCTTCTTAACATGCATCAGTTCATACTATGAAGTCTTCATTTGGATCTGCGAACCTTAGTATATGAGCGTTGGTTAATAAATGATTAAAGTGTTGGAAACTCTTTTCACATTCCACTGTCCATTGAAACTTCACTCCCTTCTTATGCAAGGAAGTGATTGTGTGTGCAATCTTTGAGAATCCTTCAATAAATATTTTGTAGCAGCCCGCAAGGCCCATGCAGGATTTGATTTCTATCACATTCTTAGGTGTTGACCATCCTCTAATGGCCTCAATATTTTCAGGATCCACTGTTATCCCTTCCTCTGATATGATATGCCCCAAATAGTGAATTTGCTTCTGACAAAAGAAGCACTTGCTCAATTTGGCATACAACTGATGCTCCATTAATACATGTAGTACCATCCTCAAATGGTGTTCATGCTCTTCTTTTGCCATCGAATATATAAGAAAGTCATCCAAAAAGACAATGAAAAACTTATCTAAGTATTCTTTGAAAATACCATTCATTAAACACATGAATACATCCGGTGCATCTGATAACCCAAATGACACCACTGTGAATTCATAATGGCCATACCTTGTTCAGAAAGCAGTCTTGTTGATGTCTTCTTCTTTAATTCTTACTTGATGATAACTTGACCTGAGATCAATCTTGGAGAATATTTTTTCATTCTTCAACTGGTCAAAGAGGTCATTGATCCTTGGAAAATGATACTTATTCTTTATAGTTACTTTGTTCAACTATCTAAAATCCATGCAAAGTCTCAAGGTTCCATCCTTCTTCTTCACAAATAAAACCGGGAAACCCCAAGGTGATAGACTTGGGCGTATATGCCCCTTCTTCAGAATCTCTTCAAGCTGCATTTGCAACTCCTTTAGTTATGGTGTACTCATCCTATAGGGAGTCTTGGATACTAGAGCTTCTCTAGGCATCGGATTTATGGAGAAATCAATGTCTCTTTTAAGGGGTAATCCTGGTACTTCTTTAAACACATCCTCAAACTCCTTTAGGAGTTTAAAATATTCAATATTTTACACCTTATCACTAGATGTCTCTTCCATATGAGTTGAAAATATTTGACATCCCTTCCTGTAACATTTCTTTAGTTGTAATACTGAGATTTCTCTAATAATTATTGCCCTAGAAATTCCCTGAACTGTCCTTAGGTTCCCTTCCCCATCCCAACAAGTAAATTCCTTGTTATGAAAGTCTAGGATAGCATGGTGTTGGTCCAACCAATCCATCCCAATTAGACAGTCATAGGAACCTAAATGCAAGATGTTCAAATCTTCCCTAGTGTTCAATCCATTCATGTCCACAGAGCATGACTTAACCATCTCATTAAATTTTCTTTTGGCTACGGTAGCCAACTGCACCAACCAAGATTTTCCATACTTGCTTTTTGAAAAATGAAATATTTCCACCATCTTAGGATCTATATAAATATGAATAGCTCCTGAATCAATTAAAATAGTAATGGTTTGGTTGTTGGTCATACCTTCTACTTCAATCATATGTGACTGAAACTCTGCTTTCTTGTTGTCCAGGGCTGCATAGATCCTTGGTACACTTCTTCCCATGTCCTCCACTATTTCATCTTGTTGTACATTGTTAAAAGTTCTCGCTTTTTCACCTCTGTGAGGACAATCCCTATACATATGATCTCCTTTACAACCCCAACATTGAATAGGTGGTTGCCTTGGCCTTTTCCCCCCTGTCTCAATTGTTATGGGTTCTCTAAAAGTTGGTTGTCCCTGAGGATTTTTTCTAAAGAATGGTAGCTTAGTCCCCTTCTTCCTCTGTTCCATATTATATTTCGTCTTGTCTTCCCAAGAGTTTTGGAAAGTTGGCCTTGCTTTATGATTATCATATAGGCATTTAGCTCGCCTTATGGTCTCCTCCAATGTTTTGGGATCATCATATTGTATCTTGTCACTGATGAATGGTGGCAGCCCACTCAAATACCTCTGAATCTTAACAATTGCATCCTTGATGAAATAAACATACTTTAACTGCTCCAAAAACCTTCTTTCATATTCATCAATGGTCATACTCCCAAGCTTGAGTTCAAAGAAATCCTTCATTTTCTTGTCATAGTATCTCTTAGTCAAGTATTTATTTTCAAAATACTTCTTGAATTCCTTCCAAGTAACATTTTTCTCCTTAATGTGATGCACTTGCACAAGCTGATCCCACCACATGGATGCCTTTCCCTTGAGTTGATAGATGAAAATTCTTCCTTCTGCATGTGAGGAGTAATTATGTAATTGAAAGTACTTCCTCATGCCTAGCAACCATGTCTCAACATCTTCATCCTTCTTGTGCTCACCATCAAATGTAGGAGGTTTGATTTTGTTCATTTCTCCTTGTAGCTCATCCACCCCAGACCTCTTCTTATGCTTCCTGACAGGGGGTGGACTTGAGCTGATGTGTGCTCTCCCATTGTAATGTACTAGGGACTGATGGTGATGCCTGCTAACACTTCTTGTTCTTATTTTCTATTCTGTCCAAGCTCTGCATTAACTTTAGGTTGAAGTCCTCCTGTTGCTCCTTGGCTTTCATAATACTTTCATTATCAACCTTGTGACTTTGGACATTCTTTTGCAAATTTTTAATTGTCTCTGCCAAGTTCATGCTTTCTTCCTTTCCTTCTCCATGTCCAATTGGGTTTGTTCCTTCAATTCCCATATAGACATCCATCCCTCTGATCCCATCTTCCTGATTGTTAGCCCCCTGTGTATCTTCCATCCTTTTGCACTATGTGCTGACTCTATTCTGATCTACTTGCTATTAACTCTACAAAAAATGTGCATCCAACAGAACTTGCAAGGCTAATTGATTCAATGACCTCGTGAAATTATGAACCATTCTAGTTGAATAATACATCAGACTTCTTTCTTTTGATTTCCTGAGAAATCAACTATTCAACTCAATTTTCTAGGTGAACAGTTATATTCTACTATCCAAGATCTTTCCAATGCAGGTCCATACAAATCAAATCCCCACAGGCTCCTTTTCTAAGCCCCTTTCTGCCTTTAAAAACATTTTTCAGGCACTAACCCTTTTTCTTCAGCCCCCAATCTCATGTGACCATGGGATATGACTAAGCACTTAACTGAAAGGCACTTATTCAAAGCTTCAAGACTTCAGGGCTCCAGAACTTCGGCTTCAGAGGCTCTTACTACGTCACGTCTTATTTCTCTCAAACGCCGAATTGACGAACTCATGCACATTACATCTTCATAGCTTCGGGGCTCTGCTTCTTTGGAGCTTCAGGAGTTCTTTCTATATCACACCTTATTTCTCCCAAACGCTGAATTGGCGAACTCCTGGAGAGGCTCTCCGAAGCTTCGTGCTTCAAAGATCTTTACAACTTCGCACTTGAACACTCCCGAATGCAAAATTTCTGAACTGTCGGGGTATTCTTATCACTGCACACTAGGGGTTTTTCGTGTCAAAATATGAGGATGACACGTGGCCTAATCAACGGTTGACACATGTCAAGTTTCTATTGGCACATAAGGTCTGTGAGGGGAACAAAACAAGTTGACACATGGTATGATTAGAGTGGGTCCACGTCACCTTAGGTGATGTTAACATGTCATGTCACTCTGACACTCTAGGACTTTGAGAATTCAGAGGATCTCACACCAAAACACATCAAAACACCCGAATGTCGAACTTCCGAACTCCTGAACAATGTTCTCTGGAGCTTCGGAACTTCGGGGTTCCAAGAGATTTCTCCACACCACACCACAAATCTCTCGAATGCTGAATTCCTGAATACTTTCTACTCTACGAACACATGTCCTCAAACAAGAACGGTCCGGATTAGCTCCAGACTTTTCAGAGAAAAATTCTTCAAGTGAGACAAGGACTAAAAACTCCCGAATGTCGAATATTTAATAATCTGCAGCCACACGTCCCAAATAACGGATGGTCCTCATTTACTCTAGAGTTCGGGACATCGAGAGATATTCTTCCTGGCAACTTAAGGACTCGCCTCTCCCAGAGTGGAGAACCTCCAAATTGCCATGAGATCTACGACTCACACTTGCTCGCACACAAATCTGACGACTGGGGTTTGATCTTCTCCACTGTGCCTCACCTCCTGATCTGCGCTTGATCCAATGGACCAGATCTGTCCTTGGCCAAATCCAATGGTCAATTACTCCTCCTAGTGATCTACGACGTTGGTCCACTCCAGGACTTTGAAGCTTCGGGGCTTTTACCTCCTTTTCATCAAAGACTTCAAATTTGTTGAAGCAACAAAGTTTGAAAGACTTGAGAGGTTAACCGCCATGCTCTTTTTTCCATATCTGACAATTGTGGAGGATTCAGTCCCTTCCCGAATAGATCTCATCCATTCTCTTTCTCCAAAGGAGATTTCTCTTCTTTTGGGAACTCAAGAAGTCGCTTGCACACTCCTTGTGCTTCGAATTCGACCAATCCTAGGTTAGACTTTGCTCGAATCATATATTAGTTACGAAAATGTTTACCAGTTGGACTATTTCTTCAAATTTTCCAAGAATTTTAACAATAGAAATTGGGGCTTTTGCCCAATTCCACGCAAGTAAATCATTCCACTTGCTCGGCCCATCCAGGTTTAGTGTTGGAAACTAGATCTCTGATACCAAATTGTAACATCCCCAACCACCCAGGCCATGCCACATAAAAATAAAACTTCTCCTGTTTCTGATATCCAACTTGTAACATACCCAACCATAGACCTGTTGGGATATGCCACACAGAAACTATTGCAGAACTTCATGTATATATAAAACTTAAAACAAACAAATACATTTTGCTAATACATAGATTCATGCGGAAATAAAAGTAAGCATATATATACAACATACACAGACAATACTCATAAATATAAAGACATGTACAAATACACAACATGCAATTGAACACATAATTGATACTTATCTTTTTATAGAAGACCACCAACTGTGTGTAGACCTTCCACGATCCTCCCAGCCTTAGACCACGCTGCTCAGACTCTCAACAGTGGGTCACCCTCGAGTTGGGACTAAACTCCACCCGAGTAGGGGTTTCCTAACTAGGCTGAGGCAACAAGAAGTCACACAGTCAACAGGAGAGATTTTTTCCTAGGAGCCAACTCACACTAATAGCCTACAACCTCTCATTCCCAACATGCTTATCCCACCCCAGGAAGTGTGGTCGTTCTTTGATCAATATTCCTTTCGCTGCCACACTTCCCTTCTAGGGCTTCAACAACATGCTAGACAAGAAGTCTCTGATAATTGTAGTTGCAGTTGGTCTACCTCAAGAAATCACTTCCCCAACAATTCTCTCACCTGGAGAGAGTTGCTCACATGCCTGAAAACCCGCCTCTTCAATCCATAGGCCTGGCAACTTGCTTCTTCTATCCAACTCTTAATTCAACTAGGTATGGGTGATGGAAGCAACAAAGTTTGGGTATGGAACATGTAATGGAAGCAACCACGCTCAGGCAAGGAACTGTGTTGGAAACAACAACATTCAGGTAAGGCACAATACATGTTTAGACAAGGTACGGGTGCGTTGTGCAGAACATGAAATGTACGAGATCACTGCTGAAGGTGTGCATGAGACATGGAGAGATTCGTCTATTGGGGTCAAAATGGCTCCTTGAGTGAATGGGGAAGGATGGGAAAACAAACTAATTTCCCCACATATATTTGCATGTGTCTTTGATGACACATGGCTCTCTTGGAGCTCGTTTCTCTCCACTTGGGTTTCATTCACCTTCTCATAAGAACTTAGGATAAAATAATTATCCTCACCATAGCCTTTAGGAATAATATTATAATATTCCTTTTGAGATAAACCCTCTAGCTTCGCCCCTTTTTCTAGGCTCTCAACCCTCCCCTTTCCTTTCCTAGTGGAGTTTAGTCCCCCATACTCTTTCATCGTGGGAAGTCTACACACAATGATGTATTATATTAATGATATGAGTGTTTATATATACAAAAATAGGCTCCTTGGCCTTTAACATCTAGG
>SNQJ01S0038047.1:0-16416 GCA_010110895.2 Picea sitchensis | reverse complement strand
TCAACCCTCCCCTTTCCTTTCCTAGTGGAGTTTAGTCCCCCATACTCTTTCATCGTGGGAAGTCTACACACAATGATGTATTATATTAATGATATGAGTGTTTATATATACAAAAATAGGCTCCTTGGCCTTTAACATCTAGGCTCTCTGGCCTAATCATCACATAAACCTCCTGACTTATAATAACCTGGCTCACCAACCTATAAAACATATTCACATTTACAACTGGGGCTCGGTCTTGGGGTGTTACATCATCCAAGCCTAATTGCATTTGTTGTTATAAGACTCCATAACCCTTGAAAGGCACTGGTCTAAAATCATTCTCATTGCGAATTGAACAACCAACTCTTTCTCTCAACTCTCTTAAGAATTCTGCTAACTCTACTAACACTAACATTGGAAAATTCATTGCATAATTTGTTGTTATTACAAAAGTTTGTTACAACCATATGATAACCCTTTACTTTGTTGCATACACTCTTATAAAGGTGGCCTAACCTATTCTTAAATTGCATCTAACATTTGGATATTATTCTAGTGGATGTATGCTAAGTATTCACTGTCAATTGTTGAATTTTTGAGCATTAATTGTTGTTGCTGTTGTAAATCATTTATTGCCATTAGATCAATGTTTATTGCTGCAAATTTACAATATCCATTGCAATTTGTATCATCTAGTGTCTTAAATAGGTATTTATTGTATATTTGAACTTGAAAATCATTACATATATGTTGTAAAGTGTTCTTGTTCTGGGGAGGTACTCAAACAACTTCATACCTCATATCTTCCTTGACCTAGGCTTAATATTTCCGTGATCAAGAAAGGGGGCAGTAGGATTGGCTATTATACTTACTACTTTGATCTCTTGAGGTCACTAGGGAAGCCTCCCTTTTGGTGGATCTCTTCCATCACTAAAACAAGGGAAGTTCCTACTAAGGTGACAGTGGTAGGATCTTCCATTGTTACGCAAGATTTGGGGAKTCRTGGTGAAGCTTTGCACAATTRCAAATCGTACAATAACAGTTCTTTTGACTAGGTTTCAATGCTTGTATTTAGAGCACCAAGTTCATTCATTCTAGTAATTAATGAAATGGTGTGACCTATTGTTTAGAAAACATGTAAAATTATTTAGAAAACATCCAAAAACCATAAAAAGGATACATACAATTTGTAGAAGAGGCCTTCAATGATTTCAAAGTGATTATGTTGGTTTCCTTTGACTTGCTTAAAGAATTTGGGGATTCCTCTGATTAGGTTTCTATCATTAGATTTAGAGCATCAACATCTGCCCCTTTGTTTTGAGGCCTAAAAATGTTTGAAAAAATGGATTCCCCTCAAGCATGGCATGCAAATATAGTTTATTGGTACTTACAAAAACCAACATGAACATTGAATCATGTTGTGGATATGGATTTTGTCAACCTAAAATTCAAACAATTACCCATCAAGAATTATAATTAATTGAGAGTATTGATGAACAATAACACGGAATGTATGATGTAAAATGTACCAACCATCATATGATAGACATAAATGATGCCACTACAAGAGTTTTGACTAACAAATCCAAATGTGTGATGATTAATCTTTCTTCCGTGAGACTGGAACAACCAGACGAGCGATATGAGTTACATAATTAATTTGCACATGACTAGGATTGATGACGAACACTATTCACCCTGTTAAAGTTGTGGCAGACACCTTGGAGAGTGTAACGTCTATCACAACATACATGGCGAACTCTGGATCGTGTGGATAAATCTTGAGACTATGAGACTATGAGACATGGCGAACATTTCTCTTGAGACTATGAGCCAAGGGAGGCCAAGGATGGGCGAAATAATAGAGCATGAATAATGCAAGCGAAAGACTAGTCAAGGAAAACTTCATAACTGATATAAAAAGCAATTTCTCCATTCTCAGTAAACTACATATCTTATTATCTGAATCATTGAATTTCTATGGTTGTTTGGTGAGTGCAAGGTTTTTTCAGCTTCTCGGTGATAACAAGGAATCATTGAGGCTATGTTAAATTCATAGATTTCCACACATGGAACCAAGAATTTATAATTATTTGGTGCAAACTTACACTCATTAAAATTCCTTACATGCAAGCTCGGAATCAAAATCAAACTCGAAGGATGCCTGAAAAGTAATTAAAATTTGATTAAAATGATTGTCGACAAAGTCGCTTGACTTTTTGCCTTAATAAAAACATAGCTTCTTTGTATGATCTCGGATGGTTGAACTCCTTGTCGAACTCCTTTTCGTTGAGTATAGAGGATGCCCAGATATTTCCAATGAGTTTTTGGAATCCCTATTCTACCTTTAGGTAGATAGCTTTCATAATCCAAGAATCCAAAATTTTCTTTGATGATAAATTTTTAATTTGCATTTTTGTAGTGGTGGGCCTCATAATCATACTCCATCAATTGAATTGAGTTTGTAGCCCCCCAAAACATCTAGGAAACATCTTTCGACATTCAAAACTCATTTTGATGGACACCCAAAGTTGCAAATAAAATGGCCTTAGAGATGAAAATATTAATCCCATTCAAAGTGTTACTTTGCTAGAATGAAATTTTCTCTACACAATCTTCATTCGTACTATATGGCCTTTGATTCATGAAATTTTCATCGCTATGATCATCATACATGAAATAGATTTTAAACTACCTTCAAGCACTAAATGGACCTACAATGAAAACAAGGCAGAATTTGTTGCTTCATTTTGAAACTCAATGAGACACTTCAAGTGGCCATCAATAAGTATAACCCTAACCTTTTAACTTTTCCTTCATTTTGCCACTTTGTGCACCATTCCTATTGTGCTTGTAATTTCATTTTCCAACGTCAATACTGTGAATCCCATGAACCGTCTTTGCGAGCTGCATGGTTGTGATATTTCTTCTTTAGACATAGATTGAAGTCATTCCATATGCTTTGATACTTTTTTGTCATAGCCTCTTATAATTTGCATGTACATGTGACATTGAAGCATTCCCACTTGCTAGTCTGATACGTAGCTTCTCATGCCATCTGGTGTCGTTTGTTGATACCCTATGATTTTCACTTGTCTTTCATTATCGATTGTGATCATGAAGCATGAAAACCTATGCAAAGAGACATGACATAATGTTAAACCTTGAAATCACATAATCCATCAATCAATCAAACATGCTAATGTGCTAGGACAACCTCATTCAAAATACAAATCATACAAGCAAGATGCAATTAAAACCAATTCATGCGAAAACCAAGCAAGCAAAAATTGTCATCAAAGCATAAGTGAGATTTCATTGAATGCAATAGATCAAGATCAAAAGACATGATGCAAGGTGCAAAGATGCATCTAAACACAAATACAAGCAACTGATTAGTGTTCTCAATTCACAATCAAATTAAAAATGTACCCCAAAACATGAACGAATCATCAAACATTACAAGTAAAGCAAGTCACAAAATGTACATTCGAAGATGCAAAAATAAAAAAATGGGGGGTCCCCAAGTTTGACAACTTGGGGCTAATTGAGGCTTCAAAAAATGGCTTCAACTTGGGGCTAATTGAGGCTTCAAAAAATGGCTTCAACTTGGGGCTAATTGAGTCTTCAACTATCAAACTATGAACCAAGAAGTAGGAAGACTTTATTTTCTTGGCAAGCTAACTCATTAACCAAAACCAGAGTTGGAGTTGTTATAGACTTAATCACTAGGAATGTTCCAAGTCCAACCACTATTAGAAGCACTCTTGCAATATACATGATTTGTTTTCAAATATTCTTCTTCAAGATCCTAACCAAACCAAATGAAACCATGTGGAGTTTGCCAAGATTGACCTCCATGCACCAAGTGTTGGTACATGTAGAAGGATGAAAAAAATATGCATTTAAGGAACATATAGAGTTGTGTTAAAAGAACTAACAAACTAATCTTCATGTAAATCAAACTCAAAAGAAAAAAGTAAAATGCAACTTCCAAAATAAAATAAGCAAACTACTCTATGAAAGAAAGTATAAACACATTAATGCAATAAAGTGGAAAATTGAAAGCAATAAAGAAAAACTCAAAGCAAAATAATCTCATTGAAATACGATAACAAATTCCTAATCCAAGAATCCAATATCGCCTGGTTGATGATAAAATTTTAATTTGCATTTTTGTAGCGGTGGGCTTCATAATCATACTCCATCAATTGAATTGAGTTTGTGGGCCCCCAAAACATCTAGGAAACATATTTTGGAATTCAAAACTCATTTTGATGGACTCCCAAAATTGCAAATAAAATGGCCTTAGAGATGAAAATATTAATCCCATTCAAAGTGTTGTTTTGCTAGAATGAAATGTTCTCTACACAATCTTCATTCCTACTCTATGGCCTTTGATTCATGCAATTTTCATCGCTAAGATCATCATACATGAAATAGATTTTAAACTACCTTCAAGTACTAAATGGACCTACGATGAAAACAAGGAAGAATTTGTTGCTTCATTTTGAAACTCAATGAGACACTTCAAGTGGCCATCAATAAGTATAACCCTAACCTTTTAAGTTTTCCTTCATTTTTCCACTTTGTGCACCATTCCTATCGTGCTTGTAATTTCATTTTCCAACGTCAATACTATGAATCCCATGAACCGTCTTTGCAGGCTGCATGGTTGTGATATTTCTTCTTTAGACATAGCTTGAATTCATTTCCATGTGATTTGATACCTTTTTTGTCATAGCCTCTTAGCATTTGCATGTACATGTGACATGGAAGAATTCTTGCTTGCTAGTCCGATACCTAGCTTCTCATGCCATCTTGTGTCATTTGTTGATAGCCTATGATTTTCACTTGTCTTTCATTATTGATTGTGATCATGAAGCATGAAAACCTATGCAAAGAGACATGAAATAATGTTAAACCTTGAAATCACATAATCCATCAATCAATCAAACATGCTAATGAGCCAAGACAACCTCATGCAAAATAAAAATCACACAAACAAGATGCAATTAAAACCAATTCATGTGAAAACCAAGCAAGCAAAAATGATCATCAAAGCATAAGTGAGATTTCATCGAATGCAACCGATCAAGATCAAAAGACATGATGCAAGGTGCAAAGATGCATCTAAACACAAATAAAAGCAATTGATTAGTGTTCTCAATTCACAAGCAAATTAAAAATGTACCCCAAAACATGAAAGGATCATCAAACATTACAAGTAAAGCAAGTCAAGAAATATACATTTGAAGATGCAAAAATTAAAAATGGGGGGTCCCCAAGTTTGACAAGTTGGGGCTAATTGAGGCTTTAACAAATGGCTTCAACTTGGGGCTAATTAAGGCTTCAACTATCAACCTATGAACCAAGAAGCAGTAAGACTTTATTTTCTTGGCAAACTAACTCATTAACCAAAACCGGAGTTGGAGTTGTTAGAGACTTAATCACTAGGAATGTTCCAAGTCCAACCACTATTAGAAGCACTCTTGCAATATACATGATTTGTTTTCAAATATTCTTCTTCAAGATCCTAACCAAACCAAATGAAACCATGTGGAGTTTGCCAAGCTTGACCTCCTTGCACCAAGTGTCGGTGCATGTAGAAGGATGAAAAAAATATGCATTCAAGGAACACATAGAGTTGTGTTAAAAGCACTAACAAACTAATCTTCATGTAAATCAAACTCAAAAGAAAAAAGTAAAATGCAACTTCCAAAATAAAATGAGCAAACTACTCTATGAAAGAAAGTGTAAAGTGGAAAATTGAAAGCAATAAAGCAAAACACAAAGCAAAATAATCTCATTGAAATACGACAACAAATTCCTAAAATAATCCAAACTAAAAACTAAAACTAAAGCAAGAGAATTGCCCTACAAAATTAACTATAAAGAAAATGACTGGAAGCATGAAAGACAAATGAAATAAAATCCTACTGATCTACTCCTACTCTAACTACACTAGGACATCCAAAGTCATGTGAAAGCATAGTGCCAATGTAACTATCGAAGGATATTTCTTTCTCCAGGATTTTCATAGTGTTTTGTAGGTATACAAGATTGTTATAACATGTAATAGAGAAATGAAGAGATTATAGTGTTGTATACCTCATTATAGCCTAATAAGTATTAGGTGCTTGTCATTTCGTAAAGATATCCATGAAAACAATAGTCCCATTCAATATTCAATGATTCCATAAGAGCTACTACCATAATCTTTGAAAATAGGAACAAAATTTGAAAACTATCGATTACTTTATCCTCATCTTTGCTTGGTTGTTATGCACTACTAATTACTATTGCTACCCTCTTGTCCAGTTCGTCCTTACCTTTGTCACCCATGATAGTTTTTTTGGGATAAAGGTTAATACCCTCCAAAGGCTCATATTTCACTCCTCATTAAAGAACAAGGAATGCCTTCAAGAATCAAATCCTTGAATTGAGATCCAACAACCTTCAGATTGACCCTTTATTGAGAAGAGGCATTATCAATGAGCATGAGGGAAAAATTTACAATCTTATCTCCTTCTACTTGGTTACCAAACTCTGGATTATATATGGGTGGTACATCCCAAGACATATTCATCACCAATAGGTCAATATCCCTAGAAGAGTCATACAACGTAGTGTAGCCAACTTCATAATCTTATATCATATTAGTCGATGATATGAGAATTTAATGAATCCATCATGCATTCTTTCTTCTTTGCATAAGAAACTTCATGGGATTTTATGCCATAGTCTTTGTCTTCCCATTGAATAGTAGGTTCATCTTTTAAAACACATTCCATTGGTATGGCATACATTTTATGGCCAAGGCTTTGTATAAGACTATCTCACAAAAAAATTATTTTTACATCATCAATTCTATCTTGTGATAACACTTCCTCCACTAAATATTCCACCTTGCTAAATGTTTAGTCTGGTGAATTGGCTCTGAACAAATGTAAGGATTAGATCTAGCTGCAAATACTCTTGACTTTGCGAGCTCTCTTCAAATGCTCACAATAGATCTTTCTCTTCATTAATGGAGAGAACATGCAAGTACCACTCACACATCACATGCTTGAAAGGCCTATGCCTTTATGAAACTAATAATATATTTATAAAAATCTCATACTAAAATATTCCATAGATTCAAGTTTCTCTCCACAAATCTTGTCCAATTCACAATTCGATGCCTCCAATTGATAAATAACATGAGCAACTTAAAAAAAATCCTTGAATTGTTTCCAACCATCAATTGATCTAGATGGTAAATGCCTTATACCAATCCTAGATTTGTCCTTCGAAAGTGAGGGAAAATAGCATCCATCCAATATCTTCTTCAAGATTTTAGTTAGCAATATCTAATCTTACAAGATTAAATATTTTCTAATGTAATTGTGCTACCCTCTCCATTAAAATTTGGCAAGAAATTTACTACCTTTTGGGAATGTCATGTAATTGTCCCAAAAGACTCAAAGCATCGTTATCATCCCTTTTAGGAATTTGGAATGGAGACATGGGAAGTTAATGCATTCATTAAACAAATGGCTCCACATGGTTCTATTGGTCATCTTCCCTCCTTCAAGTGGCAAAATGTTGACATGGGTAAATGTCATTTATTAACTTCATAGGCTCACTGAGTCAACGAAAGGGGAAAATTAGGCTCTTCCTTTGTGAAAAATGGTAAACCCTCTGGTTATGGTCTAGTTGTCATAATCGGTAGCAAGAGGAATATCCCAATACTACCACCAAAAATGAACCTAAGTCAAATTCTCCCAACTCCCTCCCGAAGTGGGTTGATCCAACTACTAGGAACACTTGTTATACAACAAAAAACCTAAAATAAAACATGATTAGGCATATAATTTTAGGGAAAAAATTCTACTTACCAAAGCATATTCAAATTAGAGGTTCAATGTAGCCAACAATAGTCCACAAGCACCAATAAACTCCTTCTTCTAATCATATGTTTAAAAACCAATTAAATAAAATAGATGGAGAAGTACAAAGAGAGAGCAAGATAGCTTGCAACTACACTAACTACAAAACCCAACTACCATCCACACAAAACCCAAGGAAACTATGAGGATCAAGGATAGCTTGCAAATCACCAAGAGAATACTTGGTTCACATCAAGTTGTTAGAAATACAAAATATAAGTAAGCACATATATTGCAATTCTACTAGATTACAACATCCATCCTTACAAGATTCAAGAAAACTGTGAATGGAGGGAATGGTCCATAACCATCCACAACTTGCAAGAGTATAAGAACACAAGGTTACAATCGTTTCTCTATTCAACATAGGAATATAACATACAATGTAAAAAAGAGAACCTCTAGTAGGAGTGCAAAGGTTCATTTTATAAGTTTTTCCTATGACTCTTTGCCTTCGACCTACTTCAATCTTAGCCTTCAACCTACTTGACCCCGGGCCTCCATATCTTACTCGGTACTTGGCTACTTTACAAACTTTTGTCTTGATCCCAAATAGGATGTTGAGGATATATTTACAATAAAAATATTCAAAATTACAAATATTCCTCCATTCATGTGCACTTGCACCAAAAGTTTGTCATTTTGTGCTTCCAAACCAAATAATGACTTTGGGCACTAGTATGCTTCATACATCACATTTTGTTGAATTGCACATTATAGGCCTTCACTCTTCTTTGCATTATAACTTGTGCATTCTTGGAGACCATCTTCACCATGCTTTTTTTCTTGGTTATCTTTGATGTATGTTGTTGGATCTTTCTCCCATTTGTTGATTGTACAAGCTTGTCATGAATGTCCTCTTTGCAACTTGAAATATGTGTATTGTCTCGCTTGTCAAATTTTAAGGATATTCAATGCATGAAATTTCAAATCTGAAAATTACTTCCAAGTGACCTCAAACAGTAAACTAGGGTTGTTATCACTGAAATATTTTACACTGAAATTGTGATAAAAAATTATAGCGAAAAAAAAATATTAGAGAGAAATCATTCATGCACATGAGACACAAATTTTTGTTCTGTAAAATTTTCGATTTGAGAATTTCTGAGGACAAAAACAGTTCTCCCAGCAACATTACAACTTCAGTGAATTCTGAAAAAACCCTTCCAACTTGTAAACCTGTTGTATGACATGCTGTCATCACATGTACGGATGCATACGTCACTTGTACGAACTATACAGGCACTTACGTTACCTATAAAGACTGTTGATGTCACCAGTATGGATTGTTGGCATCACATGTATGAACTATACTAACTACCGACATCACTTGTACGGACTGTGTTAGCACATAAAATGTACAAGGGTGTAAGGGTGAATTTGAGCTTACTGGCCAAGGTAGCAGATTAATGAATTCATCATGTTTTGAACTCCATTTTTGTTCTAAATCCTTGCTGGAGTTTTATATACAATTATAGGCATATAAATGGAACCTTATATGTATAGGCATGTGAGCTAGTGTTAAATTTGGATTGTATGATGAAGCTTGAGGGTTTCTCTACCAAATCCCATAATTTTTTCTTCAATTGACATATTTTTAGTTGGTCAAAAACCAAATCCTAGATAGTAGGATATGAGCAGATTTTTGTAATTATTCATGCATAGAGTATGGGAACTATGCTCTATCCTTGGAAAAGGAAGTATTTTGACCCCCTTAGGATAAGATATTATATTTTGCTATATATTTAAGGAGAAAAAAGGTCCAAGTGGAAGGGGAAGTAGTACTCTAAAAGTATATATGTTTTTGTAAATATTTAAACCCTGTGTATCCAGATTGAGGATTCTATATATGAATTAAAATCAGTTTGTGTTCTTATTCATTTATTCTCTTATCTTCTATTTTAATGGAATATTGTTTATGAATGATTCATTTACAGTTCAATTTACAGGAATGTGTAGTAAATGATTTGTTGCATATTGTTGTGAATTTTTTCCATTAAAGTACTCTGTATTTCTGAATTAGGAAGCTCCTAATTTATGAAAGTTCCTCAATAAATTAGTCAATTGAGATGGAAGTGAGATTGTTTGATTAATTTCAGCGTTTCTCTCTACTTTATTATGTTCATGTTTTGTTAAATATATGTTGATTAGAGGTTATATTAGCCCTCTCTATTGGAACACAGTCTCTACAATTTCTTTATGATAAATTTGGCTTTGAGTTAAATCATTTTGATCCAGATCTGAGTATAAAAAATCATTTATGTTTTCAAAGTTTCAAATGGGTGTTGGTCTTACCCTTCTAGCAGTCTAAGGGTAAATTATAGTGCTAACATTTTTGGCGTCGTTGTCAGGGATAGAGGACGAAGATTATCTTCCCTGGGTTGTACGACACAGACTAGAAGAAACACTTGATGGTGAACAAGCGTTGGTGACAGAACAAACTACATCTTTCACTTGGCGGCTCCACGATAAGAAGACTCCACTGGAGGAAGAATCCAGCTAATAGAAAGCATGAAAAGACGGAAGGGAAAAAACAGGTATCAATTTGTTAGTTTCCTCCATGAACTTTTGTTCTTTTTCATCAGCTCATTCTAGTATTTCCCTTTGCATGTAAAAATGTTCATCCTTTTCTTTGTCTATTCGGATAACCATAAGCTCATTGTTGTTTATCCCTCCTTGAAGGAAGAATATCTACCTTCTTACATTGTTGATTTCGATCTAATCCCTTCACCTCAACTTATTAAGAAGAATGAAGTCCATATCTCAATATCTCCTAAAATTGATCAGCCCCATAGTCATGTGAATTATAAAGATGATTTACCTCCCGAAATCATTGTTATATATTGCAATCATCCTGTTGAACCTTGTATTCAACTCACTGAAATCCAATCTTGGATTAGGAAAGGTTACAAACCCCTGAAAATGCCACTTATCCTTCATGACAGTCCTCCCAATTTTATTGATTACCTTCCTATGTTCAATGGAGAAGACCATGTTTCCGCTAAGAAACACCTGATGACTTTTGAAAATTTCGTTGATAATTTTGAAATTATACATGAGGATGTAGTTATGAGAACATTTTGCAAATCCTTATTTGGAGATGTTGCTTTATGGTTTAGAAATATGGAATCTTTTTCCATTTGTTCGTGCACTGATTTTTATGGTGCATTTTTGAGATATTGGGGTGAAAACAAATCCTTCGATCAATACTTAACTGAGTTTAATACCTTGATGTAACACACCCACGACGAGGAATAATTTTTTTTTCTTTTCTTTAAGGATGGATTTTCTATTCATGGTTTCTAATTTGGAAAGTCGGGGAACAAGTCCGACCTCCCAGTCAAGGATCTCCGATTCTGAAGACAAACGACTCTCTGAGACCTTGGTGGTCTCGTTCTGTAATTAAATGCAGACCCTTTCAACATCCGGGTGCAGGTCTAAGGGTACCCACGACCTTCCCCTTCACGCTTAGGAAATCTCAGAGTCTAGGTGCTAGGTCCTTTTCTGATAAGCCCCTTCCTTGATATGACCTTGGGCGATGGCCTTATGCAACCACGTGATTGCGGGAACGACCAAGGGTGGTTTGAAACCAAACTACTTTTCACTCCACAATTCACCTTGAGCCTCCATGTGTCCTTTCTCCAAAATCGTGGTCTGGATTGCAGTTCGCCCTCAAATTTTTAAATTTCATGGACCTTCGATCCCCACAATGCGACGGGATTGTCAATCTCATCGAACTTGATGGTGCTTATGAACTGACGACTCAGATCCATCCTCTCTGAATCTACAGATCAGATCTAACCTTTCTAAATCAACGACTGTGATTTATTTCATGATTCGGGTTTTGGGAGTTTCAACTCTCAACCCTCGCTTCCTCCTCAGTAGCTATCTTCCGGAGTGGAAGATCTACTGACACCTATCACTACAGATGTGAAGCTACAATTTTCCTTCACGATTTTGGCCTTCGAGAGTTTCAGTTCTCAAATTCTCATTTCTTCCAGAGAGATTTCGCCGAAACGGCAGATCGTTTGCAACACGTCCTCCTCAATCCATGGTTCTACTCCCTCTTCGGGACTTTGGCCTCATCAACCAGATCAATGGTCCTTCAGCTCCCTCCTTGATCAACGATCGAGACCTTTTTCGGGTCTTCGGACCTTTTCCTCCTCTCTTTTCTTCTGGAGTTCTAGATCTGGCACCATGTGTCCACCTTCACATTGATAGTTCTCATCGCTTCAGATTTCTGGACTTCAGAAATATCAAATCTCAACTCTCACTTTTCCCCAATGGATTTTATCCAGAATTGATAATCCACTGACACATGTCCCTCTCGGATAAATGACTGCGATCCCTTCACATCTTCGAACTTTGGATTTCTCAGTCCTCAACTTTCACTCCCCCTCGATGTATGCGGATTACTGTCGCGTGTCCTCTTTAAATCAATGACCGTTGTCTACTTCCAGACTTCGGCCTTTGGATATCTCAGATCTCATTTTCCCTTAATATTTGTTCCTCCCTAAATGGTTTTACTTGGATTCCACGATCTGATGACATGTGTCCTCCCGCAGATCAACGACTCCTAACTGCTTCGATTGTTCGGGCTTCGACGAGTTCGAACTCTTCTCCTTCACATTCTCCCAGAGTGCTTCCACCTGGAGTTCACGATCCATCGCCATGCGCCCTTTTGTATCTATGGTCCAGATTCTCTTCGGCTTTCAAGGCTTTGGAAGTTTTTCTTACTCCTCACTCGGAAACCTCCGAAGTAGTTTTCCCCGAAGTCTTTGATCTATCGACACGTATCCCCTACTAGACGATGGACAGGATCTACTTCAACTCTTCGGGTTTTGGGAGTTTCAAGCTTCTATGCACTCATTTCCTTTCAAAGTGCATTTACCCGAAATACACAATCTCTTGACACGTATCCCCCTGACGATCAACGACCAAAATTTACTTCGGTTGTTTGTCCTCCTCCTTTTCCACAAACCTCCAAAGTTGTGGATCTTATGCCACTTGCCCTCCTTGACGATGGACGCTTCCAAATTACTTCGAGACTTCGAGACCTTGACAATTCCACTCTCCTGCGCACACAAGGGTTAAGTCTCATGCACTTACTTACGGATCCAACGGTTATTGGTCCTTCACGCTCAGATCCAACAGATGGAATATGTTCCTCTCCTTTGTAATTCCTTTGTTCAATGGACACTGATATAATGGTCCATGCTCCTCTGCACAACCGATTTGACGGTTGTTGTCGCTCCTCCTACTGAGATTTCAACTTCCTCTATCTTAGAGGATTTTTTAAGTATTCAAAGGCCTCGACCTTTGTTCCTCCTACGAGTCCGTCTCTTGGACCTTGTCTGCACTTCTGAAAAGTGTTTATCTCTTCTAAGATTGATCTTCTTGAAGATCTCAATTTCCCACGCACTCCTTGTGTTTCATGGATCTCTTCAAACTCTGATCGAAGGTCAATGACGATCGATGGTTCACAGTAATTGTGGGGCCCCAACATACATGCTCTTTATCAGAGAGTTCGACCTCCATAATCTGGAAAGTGCTCGCTCAACTTGGTTTAACCAGAATCATTGATCTTCCAGCTCGACAAGATCAACGACGTTGGTGAATTACGGGTCGTGAACTAGCGCGTCCGCTAATTTCACCTTCGTGCTCCGCAATGATTCCCCACCCTCGATCTCCATTCATAGATCGACGGTTTACAATGATTGTGGGGTTCAAGCTTCACAATCAGGGGAGTGCTCACTTGACTCTAGTCTAATCCTAGTCATTGATCTTCCATTCTCGACGAAATCAACGACGTAGGTTGATTGCGGACATGAACTAACATGTCCGCTGCCAGATTCTTAAGTCATGGGTAGTTTTGGTAACTTGACTATCATCTACCTCCTAGATCTGACAGTCAGGACGGTTCCCAAGCATCCTCGGATCTAAGGTTCAGAGTTAATTTCAGGACTTCGAGACTTTGGGGATTTTACCTCCCTTACGACGAACTCACTCAGTTCACCGAACTCAAGAAGTCTGAATGACTCCAAGGGTTAACTCCCACACTCTTTCCCATATCCAACAGTCACAACAGACTGTGGCTTCTTCCGAACAGATTTCATCCATTCATCTTCCAAACAAGGGAACTTTCCCTTTCGATACTTCAGCCTCGCTACTCTTCCTAAGCTTTGTTATCTCAAAAGGGCTTAAGATATTTGTGCTCTTTCTCTTGACTTAACGCTTGGAAGAATTCTTTCGCGCACCCCTTACACTCATTCCTCAACTCTAGAGCTTGAGTGGTTCTCGGTCTATGCCTGCCTCGCAGAGAGCCTGCGCATATGTGCACTATCTCTCCTGAGATTTAACAGACTCCCTCTTCCAAGGGACTCAGAATGACTAGGAGTGTCGACATGTGTACGTGAAATTATGCCCAAGGTCGATGAACTCACAATTCGTGGATCTAGCTTAAGCCACCACAGGGCGCAAGAATTTACGAATACAAAACATGTCCAATCCATACTTGCTTAAATAAACAATTTAAACATGAACAAAGAGATAGAGTATAACCATTAAGAAAACATACACATCCCTGGGTCCTTCACAGTATATCCCATTTCATTACATAATTACTGGGTATGAGAATACTTATCTATTACAAGTTGCGTCCAACCAACTAATTGTGGGTGTGTGACTTTCCACCCAACCATAGGCTCAGAGGCATTCATTCTTATCACTTTGGCCACCCCCATGCCAAGCCATGATATCACTAGGGAATTTCTGCCATCTCTCAAAGAAACTCTCTCTGTCACAATGACCCCACGAGGTTTATCATATGCTTCCTTAGAATCAAGCTCACGTTCAAGTCCTTCAGGCCCTGTTCTTGACACTTCCTTTGGGTTCGCACATATCCCTTACAAGCTTGTGCTCTCCTCCTATGTCTCCTCTATTGTTGTGTCTATGTATGTATCTTACCTTCCCTCCTCTGGAAGGTTTTTCGACCTGTCCTGTTCCGTCTGTCGGAAGGAAGCTTGGGTTTGCAGGTCTCTATGGTACTTCGAGCTGACATCCTACAGCTAGACCATGTTTCCAATCATGGGGGTGGTTGATGATTCAACCACGGGTCCTTTTTTCATTAACTGATTTCTTTCCTCTAGAGATATCATGGCTCGTACTTCAAGGCTTCACCCCCCAACAGTCAGTTATGGGCATTTTAACAATAAGACATTTACATTGTCCACATGCCTTAGCATGGTAATCCTATTTTATGATTAATTACAAGCTAGGGGAAACATGGGTGTTACAATTCCCTCCCCCTTAAAGGAACATCGTCCTCAGTGTCCTTTCTCAAAAACACTCGTCATGCCTTTCTCATTCAGTTGTTTCAGAAATCTTGATCCTTCTTCCTCAATCAGGTCATTTTTCAGACCCTTAATATTGGTCACCTGCTTTCAATAATTATTGGACAACAATCACCTTAATCATATTCTTATGCGAAAACATTGCATAAAAATTTCTTGGAAATTTTCATAATCTTAGCACAATAATTATCTGCGCAGTTCATGGATTTGTATCCACATGGTTGTTTTGTTATCTAGGCTCATTGTTTTTCCTTGAAATACCCATTGGGTGCATGATCCCAATCAATAGTTTACAATAACTATTAAGGTCTCATGTTCCTTTCGGTGACTCACCTTCCAGGCCAAGGCTCAAGCATCCCCTTCTCTTCTATGCAGTCCCTCGGGTGATCCATCTTGCCTTGCCAAGGTTTTCTCGTACAAGAATAACTACTCATCAAGTGCATGATCCCAATAAATAGTTTACAAGAACTATTAAGGTATACTCTTCCTTGCGGTCACTCATATTCTAGGCCCAGGCTCAAGAATCCCCTTCTCTGCTATACAGTCCCTCAGGTGATCCATCTTTCCTTGCCAAGATTTTCTCGCACAGAAATAATTCCAGAGACCCCATCGAGTCTTACAGTCAAGGAATCCCTCAGAATTTCTCTACAGAGGCTTCCCTCTAGCTTTTGTTACCTCAAAACAACATATTTTAGGCGATCATGGATTACCACGGGGTTCTCATGGCTCAACAATAGCCATTGTTCATGCTTTTACAGCTTGACAACCTTCTGAATCAGCTAAAGTTAGGGACGAAGGTTATTCTCCTTCTCCTGGAACATAAATAGTTAGGGACGAAGGTTACTCTCCTTCTCCCAACTCAATAATAGATAGGGACGAAGGTTACTCTCCTTCTCCCAACTCAATAATAGATAGGGACGAAGGTTACTCTCCTTCTCCCGAGTCAGTCTCTATTTCATGTGATCAGATTATACTCTTTCTCACAGTTCTCCCTTGAACCTGAGAGCTCACTCTCTCATCTCTATACTCTTCGCGGATCTTTCCCTTTCACCTGTATCACAGGTATACAAAAATTCATGAGACATCATAAATTTTTAAATTCAAAAATTTTCTTGTAAATCTGTCATCCGCAGATTTCCAAATTCCACATT
>SNQJ01S0038046.1:27045-38321 GCA_010110895.2 Picea sitchensis | reverse complement strand
TCAACCATAATAATCAAATGAATTCTCATCATCATAATCGTCACATATAAGTCTATTAACTTATTTTATTCCTACCTTATGTCTTTCTTTGTTTTCCCTTATCATATGGTAGTCTCACTATTCTTTCATTGTTTTTTTATAATGAGAAACCCAGAGACTAAATACTTACAATGCAAGTCCTTTATAACTTCTCATATCTTGTCATATAATCTTTTATTGTAATAATTGAACAACTCTATATTCAACAATATTTTTCTTCACTATACCTCATTTTTAGAAAAGTTATCATAAGTCTTATTCCACTAAGACTAGGCACTTGATAGCCTTTATATGTTTGTTGTTACTAATGTTCATAATCTATATGTTCGTTGCCATTGAGGTCATGATCAACACCATGTACAAGGGTTGCACGATGGTTTTATTGTTTGTTATAGCTCCCCCCGTACGGATATATGTTCACTACTCGACACTATAGTAATGTTATTATGCCCCTTAAATCATTTCATAACATATACCATACAAGGTTTTGTATTGTGTTAAGGTAGTTCATGTATAAAACGGGTTTCATCTATTACATGGGTTTCATTTATATCAATAGATGTATTTAAAATGAGTTTCAAAGTATATCATCCAAACGTATAACACTTGTCATATGAAAATACAACCCATACTTAAGGAATTTATTAGGGGTTTTTACGAGGGTTTAACTTGTGTTACAGTATTGATCCTTAATGAAAATCATTAACAACTTTTCCTCATTAAAAAACATGTCCTACATAGAATTTACCATGCAACGATCATGCATGTGCCACCTGCATTGTTACCATTTCAAGGAGGTTTAATCGACATTTGTCCTAAGAATTGTATACGTGTAGTGTTATTATTCCTACATGCATTAGGGTTTTCCTTTTGTATTTTTTACCCGTCCCTACCTCTCCCAAACTAAGCTCATTTCTCAATTTTCACTTTCTTTTCCTCAGCTCTTTGTTTGTCCTAAGAGGTTTTTCGAGAGGTTTGACATTTTTACCGGAACCTCCTGAGTTATAATGTTGAAGGTCTGACTGTCCTGATTTCATTTCCATTCACTGTGGAATTATTGGTAATATCCCATGGAATTCGTAGCTTCCCTGGCTTGTGGTTGATCTTTCTATCGACTTCAAGGTTGGTGCCTTTAACTGGTAAGAGTTTACAGAACTTCCGTTACACTCTCTGGATTCCTGTAAACTAGTGTTTATTAACTTGGTAATGATTCATGAGCAATTTTATTTAGGATGTTATTCCATAGTCGTATTCAAACATTATTCCTTCGGCTAGGTTTAATATATCTCTGTATCATTTACCTTATCGAACTTCTTATTTCTATATATATACTGTATAATGTTGTGAATGTAAATTTTAGTTGTGGTCATGGTAGGTCTTACTTCTGGTTAGCCTATGGTTTGAGGAGTTTTTCCTTGGACCTCGGGGACTTACCCTCCAAACCCAGTAATTTTATGAACTTCGTGGTCCGAGTTTACCGAAAAAAGATTTAGTGTACGGTTTTTAATTACTTTATTTTATTTCTCTTGTTTTTGGTCTATTGTTAAAACCTTTCACATCATTTTACTCGTCCTGAACTTAGTTAGGACTTCTGTTAAAAAATTTGCACAGATGTGGTGTTCGCACATAGGATAGTAATTTTCTTTTGTTTATATTATGTACATACGTCGTGATTTATATCCTTGTTAAACTTATTCTTGGGTATTTAACTAAGGATGGGCCTTGTTTTTTGTTGCGAGTGGTACCCATCAGCTATCTGACAACCCTAAACAGTCGGTTGTAGTTCAAATGTGGCGAAAGGAGATACAAAGGTTCTATGTACATCCATGGTAAGTTTGTCTCTATTTGCATATGTAAATTTTGTTTGACTAAATAAACTTGTACAACATTCTAACTTACTCATTGACATTATGTAGGTGCCAAGGAGGTTGGTACCATGTGTAACATCTCGCTCTTTCACTCACTTCATATGTGACTTATTCTTTAAGGAAAATTGCATGCAGGTGATCCAATTCATTTTATGGGGATTTTTTCGCTTATGGATTTTGATGATGATATTGTGATTTATGATGTCATGTTATGTTATTATGTATAGACAGGTGCTATTGACTAGGTTCTCCCGAGTGGGAAGGACTCTTGATAGGTTGAGGATGCCGACAACATCGATGGACCTCCTTGGACTCCATATCGAGTCAAGGAGTGGATTGTTTATGGTTTGTGTATTTTTGTTGTAGCATATGTGACATATTATTGATATAATATGATGTTATTTATGTATCACTGACATGTTTGTTGATGGATGCAGGTTGAGGATAGCTTGATAATCAGAATCACATTTGGAGTAGAGGGGTCATGCATGACAACTAGAGATATTAAGGGAGAGGTGTGGCAGTATCCTTGCCATAGCCTACTAGCGCTCTCGCCATGGCTCGAAATGTAGGTTAATGATTACCTAGTTCGAGAGATCCACGATGTCATGAGAGCAGACTGTGACAGTCACTTACGATGATTCTAAGGGACGTACAGTAAGGCAAGGTCCTTATTCTTTAGAGGCCCTTATCTCCCACAAGGTCACCTGACGAAGTATTGACTCCAGGGATTTGACGTCTACCAAAATCAGTCAAAAGGCGAGCGACACCCTTGGAGCACGTAGTGTGTCTTGAAGGGCACATCGCACAAATAAAATAGGAATGCAAGTGAGTGGCACCCTTGGAGCACGTAGTGTGTCTTGAAGGGCACGTCATGATTTTAACTCTGGCAAGTTAATAAACCTAGTACCTATAAAACTATGCCTCCTTAGGACCTATTCTGCCTTAAAATGAATGATGGTATGAGTAAAATTTAATAACTAATTGTTTCCCTTAAAAACTGTTGCCAAGCCTAGTGAATTTAAAACCTAGGTCTAAGTGGATCATTGAACAAAAAAACCTAAATGGACATGTAACAAGAAGGGGGTAAAGAAAATTCAAACATTAATAATTAAAGTGAAATTTGAATGAAGGATTAAATTATTAAAGGGGTACATTGTTGTATATGTCTAAACTTGCTAATTCTGAACTTAGATAAAAAGGGGAACTTAAAGAAAAAGGGAAATGTCTAACTTAGTAGGGAATCTAGCCTTTGGAAATTTCTAATTATGAACTCACCTAAGATTTAAGTAAGGCATCGGTCATTTAAGAAATGTAAGGGAATAAAGAGACACCGAGTAGCGTTTTTAGGAACACTTTTAGGTGGGTGAGAGAAATAGGAAAAATTGAATTAATTAATTAATTAATTTCTTGTGCAACTAAGGCATCGGGTGACATGTGTATGAGGGAGGTTTATCCTAATTAAATTTAATAAAATAATCTAATGAGGGTTTGGGAAACTTATCACTAAGAAAACACTWTAAAAAGGATGACGAAGGAGGAGTATGGATCATGTCTGGTAAGCGTAAGGTTATGYTGCCGATGTTTTTACTTGACTGATTTTTCTTGTGGGAGTTGGGATATCCAGCTCGGATAGGAGTGGTAGCTGGACCTTGCGAGGCAAGCTAGGCACTAGCTTATTCCCTGGTTGTGTGCTTGGCCCCTTTACGTCTCGGTGATATCAGGGGGAAGAAGAGTACCCCTAGCGTTGGTTGGTAGGTATCGGTGAGGTCAAAACGATTAGAAAACAAGAGCAAGGAGGAGCGACAACTGTCGATGAACAACAACAAGCAATTTTGTCGGTTAAGGTACTCACGTTCGATTTCTCATTTTTAATTGAGTAAAAATTTATGTAATGGATTCTGAATTTAGTTTGCAAGGTGTTTGTTCGATTTCAAATTTTGAATGAGTAAAAATTATGTAATGGATTATGAATTTAGTTTTCAAGATGCTTGACATGACCTACTTGGAATAATTTTATATGGACAACCATTCCACCCTTGACCTTGCTCGGCTGATTCCGGGATAGGTTGAGTAGAAAACACAAGTATTAACTCTGTAAAGTAATGTCGTTCCCCCTTTGCAGTAAACGTCAAAGTTTGAGATTCGTTGGTGTAAAATTTTTGTTGCCTTCTGTGTACATTTTCGAAGTTTGTGAATTTTCTGCGTTAAAACGTTGTTTCAATCTTGTGTTTAAATCGTCGAAATTGGTGATTTTTTTATGTTGAAAGAGGTTCAATTATGAGGTTAAACTTGTCGAAAGTTGGCGTATGTCAACGATCTTCGTTGCCCTTCTCGTCTAGCTCCATCCACCTAACACCCCTAACCTGAGTCGAACCCAGCCAACGCCTTACCCTTGTTTCTCTGCAATATCCTAACCTTCTCGTGCTTTAAAGGCCCAGTCGAATTTTCTCCCGAACGAGCTTCTAAACCCATGGACAGAGACCAGACTTGCGACCAACTCACACTTCGGTACAGGAGAAAACTCTCTTTCTCTGGTCCTTGATATCCATGTTATGGTGGAGTGGAAATTTCTTTACCTTATTTACCTCCTGTAGCGAACCTCGCCTGGTCTACCTTCTGGACATACTGTGTACCAGAACCGTTCGTAGGACTATCCCACTCGCGCGCAGAGAATTTAGCTCCCCTATGGGCATCCTCGTGGCCTCTCTCGGGTGGCTTGGCGCTCGTGGTTGGGCCTTCGTGCTTACCAAAGGTGCGTGACTTCCCTGCGCTTCCATAGGAGTGAAGTCAGGCTCTTCCCTCGAAGTGCGCTTCCATAGGAGTGAAGTCAGGCTCTTCCCTCGAAGTCTCCAGATCGCAGGTTTCATTCGTTAAAAAAACTACTTTACGGACAACGACTTATCCATGCCAGACTGAGTGTGGATTCTCTTTTTAAAATCTTTATGACCGACGAGTTTACCTCCGCCTTGCAACCAATATTTTTCCCTAAAAAAAAGGACGTTGATGATAGCCAGTTTACCTAAGCCATACAACAAGTATTTTCCTTCAAAAAAAAAAAAACGTTAATGACAACCAATTTTCTCCACCATACCGCAAGAAATTTTCCCTTGGAATATTTCGAAATGTAACGGCATTGGCTATCGAATTGTCGTTTTCCCATTCTTTGGACCATGAGAATCTCTCCTTTGCTTCCATTAATGAATGTGCATTTCCCTTCCTTTCAATAGATACCCTGTCTTCTGTTAATGACAACCAGTTTATCTCCGCCAGACAAGAAGTATTTTTCCATAAAAAAAAACACAATCATATTCATATTATTAATAGTGCTAGGAGGTGTCTTTTATTTAATAAATTATTGAACAGATTTATTCGTTGTCTT
Source organism: Picea sitchensis (assembly GCA_010110895.2). Taxonomy (NCBI): domain Eukaryota; kingdom Viridiplantae; phylum Streptophyta; class Pinopsida; order Pinales; family Pinaceae; genus Picea; species Picea sitchensis. Next base: position 33,032 of record SNQJ01S0038046.1, on the reverse strand, counting down.
ATTGTATACTTATTTAAACACCTTAAGGTTCTAGAATTCCATAAGGTTCGTAGCCTATAAATATCCAATGATGATTGTTCATTGATTCTATTGCTATTGTCTCCCTTAAAATGATTAAATGGTCATTATTAGTATCAATGTCTAAATTTCACATGTTCATCGATATGGTATAGATGAAGAATGATGACCTTGCGGGGAGGGTTTTAAGGTTGGTTAAGTGTCTACTTCACAATAATGTATATTTCTTTCGTTCATGGATTCCATTTATTAAATAATAGGTTAGATTGTTAGACTATTTCTGCATCTGGAATTTACGTCTTAACAATTAGTTTAGATTGTTAGACTTCTTGCACATTTGAATTGTAATAATGATGGTCTTAGGCTTTAGTCCTTTAACACATAACGAGTTGTATTATGATGAATGATCATTTAATTAAAAGGACAGTTGCGCACCCTAATTTTAGTATGACATACGTAGTGTATTATCAGCGCACCCTAATTTTAGTATGACATACGTAGTGTATTATCATTGCACACATTGATAATTGAAGTGTGGAGTGTCATTAAGTCATAGGACTACTCGCATTGTGAAATCTGTCTAGATGATGATTTAACATCTTTGTCTTGCACCCTTTATTGTAAATATTGATGGACTATTAACAAGTTTTCCTTAGGCCCCTCAATTATCCATGTTGCTGGATTGAATTAAAATTTGGTAATTACCTTGCGCCATGATTAAATGCGATGTATGGATGATGGTGGGTTAGTTTCGATTTTACTCCCGTTTCAACCCCCAAAAAAAAAAAAAACACAATTGATTGCGCCTTTGGTTACTCGCACGCAATGTAACTATGTGGATGCAAGAATTCCTAAGTGCTTAGATTAACTGTGCTCCTTGTAACGAAGTGATTTATGTCCAATTCAGTACTTGGATCACACGTGCATCTTGGAAGTCAATGCCAAATTGCAGGGATGATTTTAGGGGCTAAATTTTGCTCATGGGCTAATTTTCCATGGTTTTTCCAAAAAAATGATTTGCACAAATTCTATAGGATAAAATTATTTTACCTTAAAAATCGTCAAAATTTTATACAAACTATATAGAATCCTTAGAAATTTGAATATTTTTACAAAAATATCGCCGAACATTTATAGTTGGCATATGAATGATTACTAAGATTCGCCAAGATTTTTACATTTTAAAATAAATTTACATCCTTAAAATCATCCGTGACAAATTGTGATTGAATTTATTGATTGACTTCTTTTCACTTGAACTTAATCAAATATTTACTGGCACCATGGATATCATAGTGATTATTATTGGGATAAATGCACACTTGATTAATGTACTATGTAATGTTTAGATCTTACTCTCGTTGCGCACATTGAATGATTATTGAAACAAATGATGGTTTACATGTCATATTTATCGCGTGCCTTGGAATAATTGTTGAATTGGGTTGATCTCGCTACGCCTTAATTTTACATTGTGCTAGACTGCTCAGTAACTAGTTTCGTATCACACTTCATTTAACTTGGCTTGTGAATGTTCTGGAATTATTTTCTCTAGCGCGCAATGATTAATTGATTATCAATACCTATGATTGTTGGGGTGATGATGTCTCTCTTTTATGATGGTTTATTTTCTTAATGCAACACTAAAAGAAGAAAACAAAAATTTACCTTTTGTACGTCGTTTGGAGTCGTAACGGTCAGGGTCGTTATAGGTGATAACTAGTTTTCATCAATACCATTTTGGAACAGAAATGGATATGCTTCCCACATATTACCTTCCATTTCCCAAGTAGCCTCTTTTGGACTAAGGTTCTTCCATTGCACCTTTACATGTCCTACGACTCGACTCCGGAGCGTAATTTCCCTCTTTTCAACAATACAATCTGACTCTACTCAGAACTCGCCCACGAGTTCCACCTGTATCATTTTCCAATCAACAATGTGAGTAGGGTCATGTATATACTTTTTCAATAATGAAATGTGAAATACATCATGTACTTTTACCGTGGTTGGGGGTGCAAGTTGATAAGCTACATGTCTTATTCGAGAAAGTATCTCGAATGGGCCACAATACCTAGGTGCTAACTTAGTATAGGTCTATCCAGTTGTAAAGAAATATTTGTATGTTTAATTATAATATACACATGATCTCCAACATCGAACTTTCTTTGAGTTTGTTTTGCATCAACATAACGTTTTTGCTTGTCCTAAGCTACTTTCAGGTTCTCTTGTACCTGTTTCACTATTAGTTCCATGTATTTTAACATATTCGGTCCTATCATCAATAAATTTACAAGATTACTCCATGAAACAAGTGTATTACATTTTATTCCATATAAAATTTCAAAGGGACTAATTTTTGTTGAAGCTTGATAATGATTATTATAAGGAAACTGAACTAAGTACAAATATTCTTCCCATTTACCAGGTCTATCCATAACATACATTCTAAGCATGTCTTCAAGAAGTTGGTTAGTTATTTTAGTTTTCCCATTCGTGTGTGGATGATAAGCAATATTGAAATTCAATTGGGTATCTAACCCTTTAAATAAAGCTTTCCAAAAATTTATGGTAAACTTAATATCTCTATTAGATATTATAACTTTAGGGATTCCATGTAACCTAAATATTTCCTTCATGAATATTTATATTATATTAATAGTTTTGTAGGTTGATTTCACACGTATAAAGTGTGCTTCTTTATTTAATTTATCAACCACAACCATAATTGAGTCATTTTGTTTACTACTTCTAGGAAATTTGGTAATAAAATTCATACTTATCACTTCCCATTTCCATTCCGGAGTAGGTAAGGGTTGCAATAGTACGGTTGGATGTTGATGTTCAACTTTGACCTATTGACACTCCAAGCATCTAGCTAGATATTCTACAATTTCACCTTTCATATTTGGCCAATAGAATTCCTTTCTTAGCATAGTGATTAATTTCTGGTAGCCTGGGTGTCCAGAATATGGTTTCTTATGCAACTCATCTAAAATTAATAGCTTAATTTCATTAGATTATGGTACATACAATCTATTTGTATACATTATCAATCCACTTTTTGAGAATCTGAAATATGATTCTTCTATTCCTGCTGAATTATCAACAATTTTTAACTTAAACTTTTGATATTATGGGTCTTTTTTAGCTATTATCCTTACCCTTTCTTCTAAGTTTGTTTCATAATTACTTCTAGTAATTGTATAGATCATATTTGCATGTCTACTTAATGCATCTGCCACCTTATTTTATTTTCCTTTTATGTGTTTTATATCAAAATCATACTCGCTTAAGAAGTTTAACCACCTTGCTTGGMAAGAATTTAAATTTTGTTTATCAAACATATATTTTAGAGCGATGTTATCCGTCAACATTAAGAATTTTCAGCCTACTAGGTAATGTCACCACATCCTTAAYGCATGTACTATTGCAGCTAATTCTCAATCACGTGTTACGTAATTTTCTTCATGTTTCCTTAATTTTAGAGATTCATAAACTATTACATGGTTTTCTTGCATTAACACACCACCAAGCCCTTCACGGCATGCATCAGTACATACTACAAAGTATTTATCTAGGTCTATCGGTTTTAAAATAGGAGTTGTAGTTAAGAGTTGTTTTAATTTGTTAAAACTTTCTTGACATTTCTCGGACCAGATGAACTTAGTTCCTTTCTTTTGTAACGAAGTTATAGGATATGCAATCTTAGAAAACCATTCTATAAAATTCTGGTAATATCCAGTTATACCCATAAAGTATCTTATGTCCAAAACATCCTTAGGTTTAGGCCAATTCAGTATAGCCTTTATTTTGTTCGGGTCTACATATATACCTTTGTTGGAAATTATATGTCCCAAATACTGAATTTGATCTTTATAAAACTCACACTTAGTTTTGCATATTTTTTCTCTCTTAGTATTTGTAATACTATTCTTATATGTTCTTCATGCTCCTTTTCATCCTTTGAATAAATGAGTATATCGTCTATAAAGACGATCACAAATTGATCTAAACATTTACCCATAATATTGTTCACCAAGCACATGGATGAGGTTGGGGCGTTAGTCAGCCCAAAGGGTATTACGACAAATTCATAATGTTCATACCTCATTCTAAATGTTGTTTTATAAATATCTTCATCTTTTATCCTAACTTGATAATAACCAGAACATGAGTCAATCTTAGAAAATATTGTATCTCCCCGTACTTGATCAAACAAATCATCGATACAAGGTAATGGGTATATATTTTAATATTCATTTTATTAAGTTGTCTATAATCAATACAGAGACGTAAGGTTCCATATTTATATCTAACAAAATGTACTAGTTCTTCCGATGGAGATACACTTGGTTTGATATATTCCTTATCTATCAATTCTTGCAATTTACTTTTTAATTTATTTAACTCTAGGATATTCATCCTATAAGGATATTTTGAAGAAGGTACTACTTTAGGTATTAAGTCTATGGATAAATTTATTTCTCTCTTAGGAGGTAGTTGGGGAATATCATGGAATGCATCCCATAATTCCTGTAATACGAGAAAGTTATCTGTCTCATTTTTACTTTCCTCTTTTTCATTATAATTTATGTGTACAACAAATATTTTACACCCTTTTCAAATGCATCTTTTAACTTGTAAGGTTGTTATTTCTCTAATACTAATATGTCTTGATACTCCTATAATGTTTATAATGTTACCTCTCTCATCTACACAAGTAAAGGATTTATTGTAACAATCTAAGACCACTTTAAACTTTTCGAGCTAATCCATATAGATTAGCACATCATAAGGCCCTAAAGGTAATATGTTTAAGTCTATATGTGTTATTAATTCATTCATACCAAGTTCCTAGTTTTTAACAACATCTGTAATTCTCCTTTTAGTTCATGTAGCTAATTGTACTAAACAAGACTTTTCAAACTTTTCTTTATGTAGCTTACATATTTCTACAACTCTTGGTGAAATATAACTTAAACTAGCATATGGATCAATTAAAACAATAATTGGTTGATTATGTATCATACCTTCAATTTCTACCATTGAAGTTTGATGATTTGAGTGTCGATTTTCCAAGGCTGCGTTGATTTTTTGTGTAGACCTTGCCAACTCACCAACTGTAGTTGTTTCTTGTACTGTTTGCACATTTTTATTTCCCTTCTTCCTGAGAGGACAATCTTTATAGTAATAAGGACCACCACATTCCCAACATTTTACTATCTCTTTTTGGGAAGTTTCTTTATTGTAGAAAGTTGGTGGTTTGGTACCCTTATTTTCAGGTTGATTGCAAGGTTTACTTGTTCTAAACTTATTACCTCCTTGAAATATCTTATCAACATTTATATTAGAGTAAGCTCCCCCTTTTTTCTTAGGTTCAAACCTTTCAACCTTTTCCCCACTCCAATTCTTAGAATTCTCATTTCTATTTTTATACTTCTCAAAACAGAGTTTGGCTTTCCTCATGGTTTCTTCCAAAGTTTTTGGGTTATCAAACTCATTTCGATCTTTATAAGAACTAGGTAAGCAACTCAACAATCGTTGAATATTTGTTGTTTCATCCACAATACAAGGTACATATCGCAACAAACTCAGAAACTTACTACATAAATCTTTCATTGTGAGATTTCCTAGTTTCAGTGCATAGAACTCCTTGGCTTTACTCTCATAATATTTTTAAGACATGTATTGTTTCTTAAAATATCTCTTAAAGGTTTTCCAAGAGATTTTTGTTTCCTTGATACTTTTCACTCTTTTTATATCCTGCCACCATATGTCTGGTTTTCTGTCAGATTGTAAATAGCCATCCAGGCTTTAAGCTCACTTGAATAATTGTAGATTTGAAAATATTTCTACATACCATAAAGGAATGCCTCTGCTTCTTCACCAGTCTCCACTTCCCCATTGAAGGTTGGTGGTTTAGTATTCTTAAATTCTCTCGTGACTTCATCATGTTGTTTAGGTTT
>SNQJ01S0038045.1:54180-65751 GCA_010110895.2 Picea sitchensis | reverse complement strand
GACATAAGGGACCCCTAGTTGGTGGGGTACCTCCTCCAAAAAGAGGACCAGGTGGTGGAGCCCTAGAGGTGCCATGAGTGCCTCTAGTATCTGTATTGTTTGTATTTATATAGGCTGATGAGCCCATTTTGTATATGGTGGAGTGACATCGATTTTGTACTTATAGGGGTGAGGTGGTTCACCTGCCTAAGGATATTGAACATGTTGAATTTATTTTTTGTAAAGATTGATGATATGTTGACCAATATATATATATATATATATGAATATACATTTTGGATCTATATGATGTTCACATGTAATGATGATTTTTAATGATGTTTATGATGTCTAATCTATATGTTGTAACAAACTTTGTGATGATTTATGTATGTGTAATGGTATCTTGATGTGATAAATGGCAATCTAACACTAGGTTAGCTATATTATCTACTATTTGATTAAATTTTTGTGGAATATGTGTAAAGGTGATGGAATCAAATTGTCGATATAAAAGTCTAACTTGTAGGTATTTGTGGAAGAGGCAAGGATCGTGAACATGGTACACATTGTTGAGTTGAAGGACGATGAGCTAGGAATATAGTAAGATGCTAAGGTGACGGATATGGTGGTGACTGGCCTCGGACAGGAGGCCAATGATGGTTGTGTATTCTACTTGGTTATTGGTTGTTGAGCCCAAACATATGCCCCTGGAGTGGAGCACTTCATTTGAGGGGGAATAGAGGGCCCAAGCGGGTGAAGCAAGATTATGTGTCCAATGGATGGCTCCGTCAGTGTAACTAATGTGGTAGGCCGATGGGGGAAGAATCTGTCAAGAACATAAATGGTAGATTAGACACAAGGCATGGAGGGAATAAAGAAGATTAAAAACTCTACAAAAAAGTGTACAAAAAGAAAAATCCTAGGGTAGAATGGCTACGTTCATGTGTAAAATTTCTTTAAGTACAACCAGTTGATAGGTTCTTTGAGAGGATGGCCTTCGGGGGAGGCCAGGATGTATGCACCTTTAATGAGGAAATGTTGGATGATGTAAGGTCCATGCCATAATGACGCGAATTTTCCATGGACAAGGGTGTTGTGAGTGATATCCTAAACAAGGACGAGGTCACCTTCATTGGATGAGTGAAGGTTGACATGGTGATCAAAGGTGGACTTCGATAATTTTTTGGCTGCCTCATTGTTCTGTAATGAAGATCGATGGTCTTCATCCAACAACTCTAATTTCAGAAAGTGTTGCTCCATCGAAGAAGTGTCAGGTAATATCTCAATAGCAGTGTGTAAGGTGGGAATTTCTTACTCGATGGGGAGAGTGTCCTTGACCCCATGGACTAGATGAAATGGTGTAAAACTAGTGGTGGTTTTAACTGATGTGCGATAAGCCCATAGTGCATAAAACAACATATGATGCCAATTGGTCTTATGTTTGTTAACCGTGCACTGTAAAATGGTTTTGAGGACCTTGTTGACTGCCTCTACCTTTCTGTTGGGCTGAGGGTAGTATGGGGAGTTGAACTCATGGGAGAAGCCTAACCTGGATGAAAATTTGACGAAAATCACATTCTCGAAGTGTTTCCCGTGATCGGAGATGAGTTGTAGAGGGAATCCAAAGCAGAAGATGACGTGGTTAAAGAATAAATGTGTTGCAGTGTCAGCGGTGTAGTTAAAGGTAGGCATGGCTTTGGCCCACTTGGTGAAGTAATCCACTGCAACAATGATGTATTTGTGTCCATTTCTAGATGGAGGGTTTCAAGTCATGAAGTCTATACCCCATTTGCAAAAGGAGCCGAAAGTAATGACAGGGTGTAAAAGAGCGGGTGGTGCTCATGCTTTGTTGGCATACAACTAATATTTGTCACATTTCTTCATAGCATGGATGCAATCATGAAATAATGTGGGCCAAAATTATCCTACTCAAATGATTTTCTGGGTGGTGGACATCCCTAAGAGGTGGTCACCGCAGGCACCGCTATGGAAATCATTCAAGACTCTATCGGCCTAGTCGATGGTCAAACATCAATGGAGTATGGTGTCAACTCCTCATTGATATAAGATGTCACTGATGAGGAGGTAGTAAGGGGATTGGTGTTGAATACTTCGATGATCATCTCGGGAAAGGTTATTTCCAAACTTCTATGTTCGGAGGTAGACAAGGAGATATCCATACTAGGGATCATCTGATGGGATGTAAAAGAGATGTTTGTCGAGGAAGTCTGTATTGAAGGGAGAACTTGTAGTATCAGAGGGAAATGTCATAATGAGTTCGGAAAGGACAATGTATTTATTTCTCTTGGGTATGGAAAATTCAAGGTCGTACTCCTAAAGGATGATGATCCATCAAGAAAATTTTCCATTAATTTACTGACAACTGAGCAAGTATTTCACAGGGTTGGAATCAGCTACGACTTTGGTAGTTCAAATCATAATATAATGGCGCAGTTTCTAGACTGCAAGGACAATTGCAAGGGCAAGTTTCTCTTCATTATTTATTTCAAGGGTGGTCCTGGAATGTTTTTGATAATGTAGTAAATTACATGCTCATGGTCATCATCCCCTAGTTGGACAAGAACTCCCGCTTCTGAGACAGCTGAGGATAATAAGTAGAGGATATATTCACGGTTATATTCAGGTGGAGTAATCAATGGGGTGTTGGAGAGTGCCTCTTTAATACCGTCAAAAGTGGTTTGGGCATGTTCATCCCATTGGAATGGGATGTCGTGGTGTAGCAAATGAAGGAATGTGTGTCTGCGAGTGGTGTAATCTGGCACAAATCATCGTAGAAAATTAGCTTTGCCTTGTAGGCTCTGCTGTTGGTGTAAATTACATGGTGGGGGAATTTATGTGATGGCTTGGACCTTGAGGGGGTCTATGGTGATGTCGCATTGGGAAGTGATGAACCCAAGGAGGCGTCCAACGGTGACACAAAATACGCACTTGAGGGGGTTCAAGTGGATATTGTATTGATGACACCTTTGGAAGATGATCCATAAATCATCAAGATGTTGAGTGGGTTTCTTGGATCGAGTGGTGAGGTTGTCCAAGTATGCAAGGATGATATGAGCTAGATCGTGAAAATTGTATGTCATGGCCCGTTGGAAAGTGGTGCCAGCATTATTGAGGTCAAAAGGCACGACATGATAGGCAAAGGTGCCCCAAGGGGTAGTTAATGTGGTTTTGTATTAATCGGTTGGGTGAACATGAATTTGGTTGTAGCCAGAGAAACCATCCATGAAATATAGAGCCTCGTGGCCAGCACAATCATCGATAATTTGGTCAATAAATGGCGTTGGAAATTTCTCTTTGGGACAGGCATGATTGAGATCATGAAAGTCCATACAAACGTGGATAGTGCTCTGTTTTTTGTTAACAAGGATGGGGTTGGAGACCCATGATGTATATGCGATGGTATAGATGAACCCAACCGCGCGTAATTTGTCAATCTCGGTCTTGATGGACACCACTTTGGATGGGTGTAGTGGATGTTGTTTTTATCATAAAGGGGTGATATCAGGCCATGTGTCTATACGATGCTCGACAATAAAAGGATCCAGGTCAGGCATCTCTATATATGACCAAGGAAAAATGTCCCAGTATTCCTGGAAGAGAGCTTTGTAAGCTATGAGTTCTTCAGGAGATCATGCGGCTCCTATGGTGATTTCCTCTATGATTCCAAGGTTGATGGAAATATCGATTTTGATGGTGGGGGAAATGTTGGCCATGTTTCTTCCTTCAAAAGCATCGGGGGTAGGGATAGGGTTATTGAACCAATCTGTATGCCCTGATGGGAGAAAATATTTGGTTTTGATTGCATATATAGGGTTTCGGTTAGGAGGCGCAAAGGTTTCATTGGAAATAAAGAGCGCTTGGTGATGGAGTGGATCCCATGGGAAATCAGGGGAAGTTATCTCCTCGAGGATGTCTTCGTCACAGTGAAACTATCGAGAATATAGGGGATCCAGGGGAGTAACATTGGTGACTGTCACCATGTTATTGTCTTCTAGTGGTGAAGAGGTAGGGGGGGTGACATAGGGGGGTTGTGATGGTTCACTCGACATAACCAAATATCAAGATATTGTGGGATGAAAATGGTAGTCGGGCGTAAAATGTTCATGGGAAAATGAACTGGAAAACTGGGGGGATTTGGGGGAAAATATTCATATAAACTATCCATGAACCATGAGGGAGTAGGGAGTGTCTCAGGCTTAGGAGAGGATATATGAACAACATCAAGTGATGGAGTAGGGGTAATCACTAGTTCTACTGGCAGTGGGGGGGTGTAGGACTTTGAATAAGGGCCATTTGGAAACGCCTGTATTCAAGGATCATAGGACATTGATATGTGAAATGATAAAGTGATTCACATAGAGAGAAAGGACATCACATATGTTCATTGATTGAGGTCGTGACATAGTGGATGTCAGTGACATGTGGTTGAGAGGATGTGGATGGAAGGGGTTCTTGTTGAAATCATTGATGTACTACTGCTAGCGTCTGTCGAAATTGAGGTAGCGCCAGGCAATGGTGGGTGTAATGGCCATACTCTGAACAGATGGCACATGCAAATTTAGTTCACATCCCTTTGCTACCTGTATTAGGGGATGCAGTAGTAGTACTGGAGGAAGTGATGAGTGGTTTCATTTCTCGAGGGAGTTGAATTAAATTCCATAGCTCAGGGAGAGATGGGCATTTGCTGGTGGGGTGTCCGTATTTCTCGCATAGTGTGCAAGGAGGATGAAATTGTGGGGGAAGTGGAGCGGTGGGATATTTCTTCTTTCGTCTACCCCCAACTATAGTAGTGGTGCTAGATAGTGGGCATGAGGGTGGTGCAGTTGGAGTAAATATTGGAATCTACATAGGGGTTCCTTCGGTTTTTGGAGGGAGAGATGGTTGAGGGACCATCGCAGGTGGATGTAGATATACTTGGATTTCCAGCACCATATTGGGAAGGGTAAGAATTGCGGCTACCTGGAAATATTGTACGCTCGGTGGGGGTGAAAATAAGGGGATTTGAGTAATGGCTTGGGGGACTCTCTCCCAAACCGGGATGTGGCCCTAGGGGAGGGTGAAATCAGGAATAGGTGGAGTTGAAGGGTGTTCATGGAATTCTTGAGGAAGGATCTCTGCGATGAATGGGATGTCAGATAGTAAGGAAGCCTCTATGGGAGGAGGGGTATCTCCAGTTTTTGTTCCATTGGATGAGATGACACAGACTTGTGTTGAGGGATGAATGAGTGGTGGTTCTCGATGGTATGTCCCTAGAAAGGACAAGTCTTTGAAAATTTCAGGACCCATCTCGATGAGTGGGTAGGCATTGGGATTATTGTGGACAGAAGGTAAAATGTTATCAATGTTGGAGGAAGGGTTGGGATCATAATGTGATACTTGGTCGATGGTGATGATCTTCTCGTTGTGGGGGAACATCATTGTGTGAAACATAGAAGAGGCCACAACCTTCATAGCGTACATGTATCTACATCCGAAAAAGATGTTGTAATCGAGTGGAGTGTTGATAACTTCAATGTCGATGAGGATAGTCTTTCCCCTGATTTCAATGGAGACATTTTGAAATATCCCTTCAGGAGAGGATGGGCATCCATCGTAAGCTCTAAGAGTGATGGTGGATGGTATAAGCTCAGGGGAGCCAAGTTTTTTCCATATGGTTTTTGACATGATGCATGTGGATGCACCTTCATCAATGATGTAGCGATGAACTGTGATGTTCTGGATTTTAACCAGTATTTGGAAAGCTACTAGAGTGGGGAGACAAGGTTCCCCACTATCAAGATCAAAGGTGATGATTCGAGTGTGATAAAGGTTGACTTCCCCCAGGGAAGAAAGTAATGACTTATGTTGAGTAGGACAGGTTTGAAGGACTTCTAAAATGGACATGGCAACATGATATTGTGCCAAGTCATCGACCATACTATAATTGTGGGTCACCCTAGCCTGAGGGTTGTTGACATTCCGTCACAATGGTATGCAAGGAATACAAAGGGGTATCTCAATATTAGGGTGTAGTATCATCAAAGGTGGTCCACTTGTGACTGGGGTTGCTTCCGAGGTAGTGGGAGTAGAGTTGGGGGGTGATATGTATTGACAACTCCGTGTTTGTATAAGAACTTATTTCTCACTGGTGAGGAGGATAGTGCAATCTGTAGAAGTGCCTGGGTTTGGATACTATCCCATCTGTGGTGGGGAAGGCTGCATCTCCTGTTGGGTGTTCATCACCCCTTTGTGTGGAATGGGGTTTTGCAGTATGAATGGGGGTGGTTGTTGTACATATTGTTGAGGGGCCTGCTGAGGGGTAGGCTATGCTGGGGGACGTGGTCCATTTTCAGATTCTTTCATCCATTTAAAGTCAACAATTTGAGGGAAATGGTGAGTATAATGGCCATACTGACCGCAAAGGGAACAAGGGAATTTTGTCCGAATATTTTTGTTATTATTTCCTTGGCATTTGTTATTATTTTCCCCTTCGGGATTCTGGTTCCCCTGATTCTGGTTGCCCCAAGCAGGTTGGTTATGTTGGGGGTGATTCCCTCCTGGCCTTGGATTATTATTGCTTTAGTTTTTTTCTTTATTTTTGGCATTATTCGACTGATGGGTCGAATTTTTCATATTTAGTTGTTCAAAATTGTGGACTTGCTTAATGGGAGAGGACTAAACAAAGTTAACCCCAGTGGGTGGTTGTTCTTGGGGAGAAGCAATGGGCTGGGGAGGACCAGGAAATGGGAATTACGAATTATGTTGTGGCAATGATCCGTAAGGTACATAGGAAGGCGTGGTGATTTCACTAGTTCTTAGGGTGTAAGCAGAGGTAGAGGTGTTTCCAAAACTGGGTTGAACAATCAGGCGCAGCATGGGTGCTGGTGGGGGTCTGCTTATGGGTGGAAGGAGGGAAATAGTGTAGGGTTGTTGATAAGGGGGAGGAGGGTAGTATGTATTTCCTCCATATACTGGAAGATATGTGGGTGTACCATACATATTTTGTTGTGGGGGGTATGGATTGTCATGTTTAGTGGTACCAATCAATCCATCCGTGGAGTGAGACATCCCAAGTTTGTCCTGCCTAAATGGAACGGGTTTGGGGGCATCAGGTAGTACTGTATATAAGTATCCTGACTATGAATAAATGAGTTTGAGTTGTTGAGCCTTGTTGATGACTTCTTCTTCAGACTATGGGAAGGTGGTGGCCACATCTTTGGCAAGGAGGGAAACAAGTGATTTTAGAAACCAATTGAGGCATTGTTGCTTGGTGGCTTCAACTTTGCATATACTATGTCTCCGACACCATTCATGAATGTGTTCAATGATGTGCATGGCGGAGGTTTGTTTAAAATCTAAGAGCATTTTGAGACCATTGTCATGATGGATTGGTAGTTGAAAGAAGGTCAAAAATGATTTGGCCAAAGATTCAAAGGTCACATGGGACCCAAATTTCTCTTCTACATACCATTTGGATGATGGGATAGTGAGCATGCATTGGAATAACCTTAATCGGATGGAGTTGTCCATGATGTTGTTTGAAGAGAAACATAAGTAGAAGGTCATGATATGGTTCATAGGGTCATCCCCTCCCTTCCTTTCAAAATTGGTAATGTTAGAAGGTAATTTGGTAAGCATTGCAGGCCATGTGGGGTCATGCAATATAGGATCATTGGTGAGTTTGGTCAGATCTGGTATGTTGATGGAAGCCAAGTATGGCATCTGAGTTGGTGGTGGAGGATTAGTTTCAGCCATGGTTTGAGTAGTTTGTGTACATGTCCCTTGCGGGGGGTTAGGTGGGGTGGTACTTCCTCCTGGGGAAGAAGTTTTCCCCCCGCTTCCGTGTAAAGGAGAGTGAGTGGACGGTTGACCTTGGAAAGTGGACCCAAGTAAAGTGGAACCAAGAAAAGTTGATCCCAAGAAAGTAGCACTCCCAGGGGTGTGAGAAGGTGGATCCAATGAGTTGCAAGACTAGGAACTCCCCCTAGAATAGGAGGGAGATTTAGAAAGTGTCTGGAATGATGGGGATTTTGTGGGTCCCATATGTTGTCTGACTAGCAAAGTGGATTTGTTCAAATGGTGATGAGATAAATAAATGAACAAGAGTATTTTCTATAATTGTTGGACCTTCACAATATGTTTCACAATCGCATGTAATCACAAGGGAATCATACAAAAATCAATTGATAAAGAAGAATATATGTGGATAGGTGGATTTGTTCCACATGGGATAACAAAGAAAACAAATGCTCATGTCCTAAAATATGTAACATCCTTCCTCTCAAATATCATTGGACCTTCCAAAAGCACTCGACAGTAGGGTCTGAAGCCATTGGAAGAGGAACTAGTGAAGGATGAAGTAATTAGTTATAATGAGGGGTAGATGGTGCATATCCCAAAAGAGCTGGTGATATCTCCTAATAGCCACACAAAATATGATCAAGGTGCAATTGCAACCCACAATTGCCACCTCGGTAGATGTCCTAAAATTTGGTCACTAGTTACCTCGATCAAAGTGTGGAATTTAGATTTTTGGCCTCAGAAATGGGTCATGAGCTAGATCTCGTCCAAGAGGTGGATGCCTCAAGGGGGGATGCATAGAACAACTAGACCTCGGCCTTCGACCCTTCACAGGTATCTCCCTACGTTATGGTGTAGGAACACTTAACTTGGAGGATTTAAAGTTCCCTATTTGACAAATTCTATTGTTTGAAGATGTGAGAACTAGATAACGGGGAGTTATTTGGATGCCTATCCTTGAGATCTTACCTAGACTAAAAAAATTATTTTGGCACCTCCTGTGGATGAAACTTAGTGAGTTTTTTAGAAAAAATTTAGATCTGGTTGTTTAAGAGATTGGGGGTGTGAACCAATCTCATTGAAATTAAGTGGGGGTGGATAGCCTCATCAAGAAAAAAGGGTGGGGCATTTCAGAATCCCTTTGGAGGAAACTTACTTCAACCTCCACGTTTTCTAGATAAAACTATGTGAGTGTGTAGTGACTTTGTGTGTGAACAAGTGAAAGTGTGCCAATATTTTTAATAAGTTAGGTGTCACCTTGCTGCATGTGGACTTCATGTGGTCCTTAAAAGTCTTGATTACTTAAATTACTATATGTCATTGGTACAACCTTGCATAATTTTAAAGTCCCTGGAGAACTAGCATGTGGACATGTGGGTCCTAACCAATCCTTTAACTCCCTAGTGTAACTTAATCTAAGAAATATTCAAAAACTATCCTAGATTGTGGACATGTGGGCATGTATGGGCCTGTTACAAAATCTTTAAACTTCCCTAGTGATTTAATCTAAGAAAGTAGATTTCAACACTATCCTATCTTTGTATCATGTGGGCATGTATGGGTCCTTACAATTTCAATATGTGTTTTAAAAAGAAACTAAGAGGAGTCCCGAGGGGGCTATTGTCCTCTCCTAAATATTTTGTCTTTTAAGGGAGATAAAAATTTCCCTCAATCATTTTTCTGATTCTCAAGATCACTCTATGGCGTGAGAGAAGAGCATACTCAATGATTGATGTCCAATTTCAGGTCTCGATGCAAGTGTTATTATATGTGATATATAATGATTCCAACCTAACTTTAATCAAATAAAGCCATCCATGTGGAAAAATGAAAGCAAGAAGAGGATAAATGTGGATTTTAACCCCGTAAGTGCCTATGTTTTGACTAACCTTTCATGTGGAGAGGGAATCTAAGTGTGGTGCATATTACAATTTTCATAGAATCAAGCTTAAGAAGGCTATGGGCCTTCAACAAATCAAACAAAAAATTACAATATCTGATTTTCTAGACAAATGCATGGGTCAAAGAATAGATAGGCACATGTGGCGCCAATGCACAAATAAAAAACAACATGTTGGCGTATGTGCACAGAATGTGTTGAGCAATACAGTGATTTTGGCGCACGTTCTCAAAAGATGCGCATGTGGGTCAAAAAACCCACGCAGTTTCTATTACACGGTCAGGAAGAAAATTTCGGATGAAATTCTCTCAGCTCAGCTTCGAATTTGTCTTTTTGTAGGCAGGCATGGGCCAGTTCTGGTTCATGCAAGTTAAATAAAAAAAAAGGAAGTTCTCAATCAACCCAAATGGGGAGGAAATTGATACCTATCGATAGTGGAGTCACCAATCTGTTGCGTCCCTTTCGTCACCTAAATGAGTAAAATAAGGACGCTTACAAGTCCAGTTGGGTTAGCTAGACAAGACAACAGTGAATGCAAGAGTTATAAACATCAAGCATAAGAAGTAAACAAAATACTAAGCTAATAACAATAAAAGAAACTAAACTAGAGTGCATAAGGATATTAGGATAAAAAAAAAAAACTTTCATGCCACCAATGGATAAGATTGTATTAGTGGGAAAAAACCAAAGAGAAAGGGAGACTTATGGGTCCCCTCTTCCTCCAAGGGAGGGCTCTTGAACCCCCAATGATTGATATATTCTTACAAATAACAAACTTGAAGGAAATGGTGAAGAAATCCAAAGCTCATTCACTCAAAAGGTGATGTGAATAGCTCAATGAAATGATGCTTGTATGCTCTTGATGAGGAAAGAGGATCCTCCAAGAGAATATAGGCAACATAACAATACAAATGAATTCTTGAAAATATAGTACATCCATGGCCTCTTTTTATAGCAAAGCTTTGAGGCATTATTCAACCAGTCTTTAGTGTGAACAAGGGGCTCTTTAGGGCACCCTTAGGTCTTTGACCAGCCCCCCACTCGAATTTGGCTCAAATTTGGGTGTCAAATCGACTTGGGAGATGAACCAGAAGTGGGTGGAAGGACGACCAAAATCATAAATGTGTCGTTCTAAGGTATGCACGTCTTTTTGCTTCCACATTCGCGCATCAAGCACATGTGCACTTTTCCATTGTTTTCGACTAGCGCACGTGCACGTGCTTCCTTTGTATCCTTAACGCATGTTGATTTTATAACCATTTGTATGGTTTTGAGCCTTTTGGAAATACATTTTTGGGCCATGGGTGAACTAATATGTGTTTGGAGATGCTGGATTCTTGTAACCATTTGCGGATGAAATTTCAGTGATAACACACACTTACCGATTTTTTTTATAACACCAATCTGTCTCCCCCTCCCTCCCACTATCTCTCCTACATCTACCCATCTTTCCTACATTTACCTATTTCTCTACCCACCTCTCTCTCTCACACTCTCTACTTCCATTCTATGCCTTTGTCTCTCTCCCTCCCACTCTTTCACATACACACTTTCTATCCACCCTCTATGTCTTCCTCTCTCTTCCTCCCACACTCTAACACACTCACTCTCTACCTCCCATATTTTTCTTCTCCTCTCTCCCTCTCACACTCTCACACACTAGAACGTTTAGTACATTGCAAGGAAAGGCATGGTAAGAGAAGAAATGGCCTTGACCTAGACATGGAAAGTCATGTCAATACTTAGACCTAGACAGAGACGTAGACTTATACCATGACCTAGAACTAGACCTTGCCTTTCCATGACTCACACTCTCACACCCACTCTCTTTATATATCCCCCCTCTTTGACTCTCTCCCACTCTCTCTCTCCCTCCTCCCTCCCTCTAT
>SNQJ01S0038045.1:27728-42303 GCA_010110895.2 Picea sitchensis | reverse complement strand
CACAAAGATTTCTTTTGCACACAGTCATCTAAAATAGCCAGACTAGTCAAAAAGGTCCAAACCTTCCAGCCAAAGGTTCGTGATAGCCTTCAACAAGATAAGCAATGCCACTTCTCCAGCAAGGCAAGCAGATCACCAAGATTCAGATTCAACAATCGCTTTCCCCTCTCTCCCGATAACTCAACGCAATGGAGACCATTTCTTCCTAAGGAGGGAGGATTGATCCAGGTGGATATCGGTGGCCACCCACCTTCTCCAACTGGCCCAAAATATTTCTGGCAATTTTGGTAATTTACTATTTTTAGCAGTTTTTAACTTCCAAGGCCATTTTGAGGCCCTAAACGATGTTTTTTGAGAAAACGGGGAGCAACATGGATCATAGATCATGTTGCTCATCCAAAATTTGTAGTCCTCGGATAGATATTTCCAACGATCTATCATACGCCTAAAACGGAGATCGTATGCAAAAGTTACGACCCTGGGAATTTGATGCACCAACTTACCCAAATGGGGCCCACATGACTTTTGGCACTTCATCTCCCAGGGTTAGGTTTTTGGATGTCTAGGGTTTTTGGCATTCCTTCTTATTGTAAAAAATGCCTTCAGAGCCTCATTGTAATCATCTTCTCATGGATGCAAGTAGCCGTCACATCTCTTCTCAGAGATAAGCTACCACCATTCTAGCGAGTCTTTCACTCTGTATTTTACAGTCTTTGTACATTTATTTTGTTAATAGAAATCGTGTATTACTGTATATCTGTGACTCTTGTTTTATTTCCGCTATATCTCTGTTATATTGTTGTCTCTCTTGCAATATCTCTAAATATTTCTATGATATATCTCTGCTCTCATTTCGTGCCGAAAATAATCGAAATCAAACATATACCTGAAGGGGCTATAAGCTTGCGAAACAAGTACCTGCACACATGAAAACAAAATACCCAACATGAACAATATCTGATGATAAAGAACATATAACAACTATTTGATAAAATTGAACATGAGCATGCATACTTGAACATGACGTGAGAAAAATTCTCCTCCTGGGCCAAGTGTAGATGATGGCGCGAGGAATGTGAATGTGTAGATGGTAGGACTAGTATCTCGTAGCTAAGAACGGATCAAAAACTGGAGGCTCTGTGATCCTGTAATAGAGTATGGAAGTTGTGAAAAAGGGACTATATTTGGTGAGTGGGCCTACAATGCCACCTCATTTGTACCTATCATTGTTTTTGAGCTATCGCGATAGTTGTGAGGAGTGGCGAGAGACATGTTAGTGGTCTTATCCTCCTGCATGTTGTGAATTCCCTAGAATGTAGATAGGGGTTGTATGGAGGGTCATACAAGGGGGATTTTTGGGTAGGGGCCCACCAGTGCATGGAAAAAGGAGGAATACCCACGCACATGTGCATGGGTATAATCCCTTTTCTTGCATATGATATGTGACTGTGTTTGAAACAACCATGCATGTGGGCCGGGGGGATGGGAAGAAATGCGCACATGAGATGCACACCTATCTAACTGACAATTGTGCACTTATGCATGATTGTTTCTCTAACAACTATGAATTAGTGCACAACTGCACAAAGAACAAGCGCGTAAATGTGAGCACTAGTCTGGGTGAAAGGTGCGCATTGTGGGAAAGGATAAGGGGTTGTAAGTTTTTATATTTTGATGCTTTTGGATGGATGATGAGGCAGATCAAGTGTTTCTGTGTGGATGCAGGTGATCAACAAGATATTATAACATGATGTTGGTGCATTGGAGAGAGCATGAATATGATGGTATGCAGGAGGTGGTGAGAGCACAGCCAGGTGTTTAGAGATATTTGGTAGCCTACGAGCTGCTCAAGTTCTTCGATTTCCCTATGATACAGTCGCAAGAGTTCCTGATTCAGTATCTGATTGGGAAGTGGAGCACATATCTGCAGTGCTTCATAGTCAGAGTTCAACAACTGACATTCTGGTGGGGTGCCTCCAGATGGCAGAGGACATGGGGGGGGATCTTAGTCGAGTTCAACAACTCCATATTCGTGGGTACCTGCATGGCGTGAGGGTTGGATTCAGGGCCCCTTTGATGTCATTTGTATATATGATTAGAAGTCCATTTTTTGCATAGGGTAGTTGATACCCAATTTTGTACCTATAAGGGTGGGGCGATTCATGAGCCTACCGGTAATTTGTACTACGTGTTTTTGTAAGCACTTATGACATCTCTTCGATTATATATATATATATATATATATATATATGGATATATTTTGGATCATGCATGTATCTACGTGATTTTGTTTTAATGTATGATGTCTTTTCCATGTGTTGTGAAAAATGTATGATGCTTATTTATAAAATGATGTTTTAATGTGATAAATTCCAATCTAATACTAGGTTATCCATGTGATATGATACTTGATTAAGTTTCCTTGAAATATGTGTAAATGTGATTGAATCAAAGTTTAGAGATAAGAGTCTAACTTGTAGTTATTTGCGAAAGAGGCAAGGATCATGAACATGATATACATTGTTTATTTGTAGGACAACAAGTTGGGAATCTAATAGAATGATAAGGTGATGAATGTGGTGGTGACTGGCCTCAGCGAGGAGATCAATGATGGCATCATATTTATCTTAGTTGTTGGTGGCCGATCCCAAACATATGCCACTGGAGTGGAGTAGGACATGTGAGGGAGTGTAGAGGGACCAAGTGGTCGAAGTGAGATTCTGGGTCCAACAGCTAGCACCGTCAGTGTAGCTGATGTGGTAGACTGATGGATGATGCATATGTCAATAACACAAATGATAGATCAAACATGAGGAGTGGTGGCAGAAAAGAACACTAAACACTCTACAAATGTGTAGAAATAAAAGCATAAGGTAGGATGGATATGCTCAAGCATAAAACTTCTTTAAGTACAACCTGTTGATGGGTTCTTTAAGAGGATATACTTTTGGAGAGCCCAAGATGTAGGTGCCTTTAGTGAGGTAGTGTTGGACGATGTAGGGTCCATGCCATAATGACTCGAATTTTCCATGGCTGAGAGTATCGTGGGAGATATCATAGGCTAACACTAGATCACCTTCGTTGAATGAGAGAAGGTTGACAAGGTGGTTGAAAGTGGATTTAGACCCTTTTTTAGTTTACTCATTGTTTTGTAATGAAGATCGACGATATTCATCAATCTATGCTAAGTTCAGCAGGCGCTTCTCCATTGGAGTAGTGCCAGGTAATATCTCAATGGAAGTGTGTAACGTGGGGATTTCACACTCGATAGGGAGGGTGGCTTCGATCCCATGGACGAGGTGGAACGGTGTAAAACTAGGGGCATTTTTGGCTTCCATGTGATAATCCCATAACACAGAACATGTCATATGATGCCAGTTGGTCTTATGTTTGTTGAAAATATGTTGTAGCATGGTTTTGAGAACTTTGTTGATAGCCTCGACCTGTCTGTTGAATTGAGGTTAGTATGGGGAGGAGAACTCATGGGATAATCCTAAATTTGAAGAGATTTCCACAAATATATCATTCTCAAAGTGTTTACCATGGTCAAACACTAACTGTAGTGGGACTATGAAGCGGGTAATGATGTGGTTGACGAAAAAGAGTGCTACTATGTTAGCGGTGTTGTTAAATGTGTGAATGGCTTCAACCCATTTGGTAAAGTAATCAATTCCATGACAATGTACTTGTGTCCATTACTATATGGAGGATGGAAAGTCATGAAGTCTATGCCCCATTTATAGAAGGGGTTGGCTGTGATGACTATATGTAGAAGGGCTGGTGGTGCTCTCACTTTGTTTGCATAAACATGGCATTTGTCGCATTGTTTGACAGCGTGGATGCAATCATAAAACAAGGTGGGCCAGAAGTACCCTGCTCAAATTATTTTTTGGGTGGTGGACATACCCGAAAGGTGACCGCTGCAAGCGTTGTAGTGGAAATTGTTGAAGATTTTTTCATCTTCGTCGATGGTCATACATCAACGAAGAATGGTGTTGACCCCGCGTTGATAGAGAACATATCTGATGAGGAGGTATCGAGGGTCCTCATGGTGAATGTGTTGACGATTGTATCCAGAGATATGAGACCCAAACTTCTATGTCTAAAGGTAGACGAGGAGGTCATCGTACCAGGGGTCATCAAAGGGGATGAATAAGAGGTGCTTGTCGGGGAAATACTCATTGATGGGGAAAGATTTAGCGTCTGAGGGAAAAGTCGTAATTATTTCGTCGAGGACAATATATTTCTTTATTTTGGGAGTATAGAACTCTATATCGTATTCCTGGAGGATGATGATCCATTGTGCAAATTTTCCATTAATTTGTCATCGACTAAGAAAGTACTCCATTGGGTTGTAATCTTCTATGACCTTGGTAGATTGAAGCAGAATGTAATGTCGCATTTTTTGGACTGTGAGGACAATTGTTAAGGCGGGTTTCTCATCATGATTATACTTCAAGGGTGGCCCTGAATGTTTTTTATGGATGTAGTAAATGACATGTTCACACCCATCATCCCCTAATTGGATGAGGACTCCTACTACTAAGACAATTGAGGCTGCCAAGTAGAGGATGTAATCACGATCATAGTATGGGGGACTAATGAAAGGGGCATTGGATAAGGCATATTTTAAATCATCAAAATCTATTTGAGCATGTTTGTCCCATTGAAATGGGATATCATGTCACAGTAGGTGAAGGAAACCATGGACGTGAGCGGCGTAATCTAGGACAAAGCGGTGTAAAAAGTTAGCTTTGCCTTGTAGGCTTTTCAGTTGGTGTAAATTCCTAGGTGGTGGAATTTATGTGATAGCTTGGACCTTGAGGGGGTCAACCGTAATGCCATGTTGGGAGACAGTGAACCCAAGGAGGCATCCGATAGTGATGCAAAATACACACTTGAGGGGGTTCAAGTGGATATTTTACTAGCAACATCATTGAAAAATGATACGTAAGTTGTCTAAATGTTGAGTTTGCTTTTTGGACTGAGCAGTGAGGTCATCCAAATAAGAATGGATGATGCAATCAAGATCATGGAAAACAAAAGTCATGGCCCACTGAAAAGTAGCACCTTCATTCTTAAGTCCAAAAGGCATGACACGATAAGAAAAGGTACCCTACAATGTAGTAAAAGAGGTTTTATATTGATCTGTTGGATGGATTTGGATTTGATTATAGTCGGAGAACCCATCCATAAAGGACAATGCTTTGTGGTCGACACAGTAATCAATAATTTGGTTGATGAAAGGGGTTGCAAATTTTTCTTTGGGACAAGTGTGGTTGAGATCGTGAAAATATGTGCAGACGTGAATAGTGCCTTGTTTTTTGTCAATGGGGACGGGGTTGGAGACCCATGAAGTGTACGCAATGGGGTAAATGAAACCAACAACTTGTAACTTGTCAATTTTGGATTTGATAGACAAAAATTTGGATGGGTGAAGGGGGCATTGCTTTTGACGAACTGGGGTGACATATGGACAAGTGTCAATTCGATGTTTGATTATAGACGGATTAAGGTCGAGCACCTTTGTATATGACCAGGCAAAAATATCCCAGTATTCCTGAAAGAGAGATTTGTAAGAAATGAGTTCTTCAAGGGAGCATGTAGCACGAATGGTGATTTATTCTACGATTCTCGGTTTAATGGAAATGTCAATTTTGACATTGGGAGAGATGTTTCCCATGTTGCCTTCTTCAGAATCATATGGGGTAGGGATAGGGTTATTGAACCAGTCTATCTTCCCTGAAGGAATAAAATCCTTAGTTTCGATTATGCACATGGAGGCTTGGGTAGGAGGATGAAAGGCCTCACGTGAGAGAAAAATTTCTCAATGATGGAGTGCATTCCATGGGAAATTAGGGGTAGTGATTTCCTCCAAGATATCTTCATTGCAGTGAAAAATGCGAGAATACAGGGGATCTTGGGAGGTGACTGGGGGACCTATCAATGGGTAGGTGTTATTGTACTCAAGTGGTGAGGATGTAGATGGGAGATATCATGCACAGGGTGCAAGGGACTGATGGACATAAAGTGAATGTCTCGATACTATGGAGGGTACCTCGTTCGCTTAGGGATTGGCGACGGAATATATCGAATATCAGTAATGTGAGTCGCAGTAGGGAGTGTTTGAGATGGATTTGGATGAGATGTTTGGCATAATGTGGTTAATGTCTAGATAAATTGAGGTAGAGTTCGGAAATGATGAGTATAGTGGCCATATTCTGAATAGATAGAACAAGCGGATTTGGTTTGCAACCCTTTATTGCTTGCAGTGGAGGACTCCATAGTAGCAGTGGAGGTATTTGGTGGAGTGGCGAGCAATGTGGTTTCTCTAGGGAGATGGATCATAGTGCATAACTTGGGAAGAGTAGGACATCTATTAGTCAGGTTTCCTTCTCTTTTGCATAGTGCATAAGGAGTTTGAACTCGGGGAGGAAGTGGATATGTGAGCTCTTTCTTCTTTCGTCTACACCCAATAGTGGCAGTGGTGCCAATAATTGGGGGTGAGGGTGATGTGGCAGGAGGTTGTACTGGGATATGCATCGGTATTCCCTCTATCTGAGGAGGGAGAGATGGTTGAGGAACCATCTAGGGTGGATGAAGATACCATATAGGTATGGAAAGCACCATGATAGGAAGGGTAAGGGTTGCAACTACCTAGAATTCTTGGACCCTAGGTGGGAGGTAGAAGAAGGGAATTTGGGTAATGTCTTGGGGGACTGTCTCCCAAACTGGGATTTTCTCCTGGAGGGGGAGAAAATTTGGGATAATTGGTGTAGTGGGGTTCTCAGGAAATTCATGAGGTAATATTTCTCCAACTAGTGGAACTTCGATGTGAGGAGGGACCTCGACGGGAGGATTATTTTCTCTGATATTTGTTCCATTAGAATATACTACACACACTTGTGTTGAAGCGTGTAGGAGAGGTGCTTCTCCATGATATTCCCCCAGCAAGGATGGGTCCTTGAAAATTTTGGGACCCATGTCAATGACCAAAAACGTATCTAAGCTAGTGCAAACAAGGGGGAGAATGTTATCAATGTTGGCAGAATGATTAGGCTTGTAATGTGTAAGTTGGTCGATGGTGATGATTTTCCCTTTGTGGGGGGACATCATTGTTCGAAACAAAAAAGAGGTCACTTCCTTCATAGAATACATGTAGCTACATCCAAAAAAGATGTTGTAATTAAGTGGGGCGTCAATAACTTTGATATCAATTAAGATGGTTTTTCCACCAAGTTCTATGGGGACATTTTTGAAGAGACCTTTAGGGGATGATGGTCGATAGTCATAAGCTCTCAGGGTGATGGTAGATGGTACTAGCTTAGGGGAGTCGAGTTTCTGCGAAACTACTTTGGACATGATGGATGTGGATGCACCTTCATTGATGATACACTAATGAGCTATAATTTTCCGTATCTTAAACGGTATCTGAAAATCTACTAGTGTGGGAAGGCGTGGTTCTCCGTTATCTAGATCAAATGTGGTGAGTCTAGTATCAGCTGGGTCAACTTTCCCCAAGGAGGAAAACAAGGATTTTTGTTGAGTTGGACAGGTTTGGAGAACCTCCAAACAGACATGGTTGCAGGAGACTAGGCTAAGTTGTCGACTAGACTATAATTATGGGTTTCCCTAGCATGAGTGTTATATACACTCCTTTGTAAAGGCATAGGTGGCATATGAGAGTTTTGTTCAGTGTTAGGGTGTGGAATCATCAATGGTTGTCTGGCTGTAGCTGGAGCTTCTGAGGTTGTTGGGGTAGATTCAAAGGTAACAACGTATTAGAGATCGCGTGTTTGCAGAAGAATCTCTTCTTCACTGGTAAGGAGGATATTGCGATGTGTTGGATTTCTAGGTTGATTGGGACCTGGGTTTTGATACTTCCCCATATGGGGTGGAGCAGGGTGTACCTCTTGTTGGGTATTCATCACACCTTGGTGTGGAATGGGTTTTTGAAAAATGTTTAGAGGTGGATGTTGCAAGTACTGTTGTGGGACCTGCTGAGGGGTAGGCGACGCTAGAGGACGTTGCACGTTCATGGATTCTTTCATCCATTTGAAGTTAGAAATTTGGGAGAAATGGTGAGTATAATGTCCATACTCACCACAGAGAGTGCAAGGGAAGTTTTTTTGGATTTTATTGTTCCTCCCTTGTCGTGGTTAATTTTTATTGGTGCCCCCTTGGGGGTTTTGGTTTCCTTGATTCTGGTTTCCCCCAACGAGAGGGTTTTGTTGGGGGTTATTTCCTCCTTGTCTGAGGTTGTTATTGTTTCATTTTTTCCCTTTCTTCTTGGCAGTATTCGGTGGATGGGACATATTTTTCATATTCATTTATCAAAATTTTGAATTTTCTTAATGGAAGAGTGTTGAAAAAAGTTAATGCCAACATGTGGTTTCCCTGGTGGGGGATAAATTGTCATTATTTTATGGAAACTTGCATAGGAGACCTATATAAAGCATACACAAACAAATCTTATCAAGAAAAGTAAGAGAGATACACAATGAAGAATGAGAATCAATGTATATTATCATCTAATCAATGAGTGAGTGATCTTCACTCATATAGGAAATGACATCCTATAATTAGGAATGCATGCGTAATAGTGATGGTATAAAATTAGAAATTCTAAAATAGAACTAGTCAATTAAATCTCACTGAACTAGGTTGACAAAAATATAAATTTCTCCAACACCCCCCCTGAACATCACTATGGAGTAAAAAATGAGTCCCGGCTACTAGCCCATATTAGGTACTCATGTCCAATGAAACTAATGAACATTGAATAAAAATGAGGAAAGAGGGAAAAACACGTGGGAACAAAACCCCCGCTCAAAATAAAATGCATCAAAAGAAGAAAAGGAAGCTTCTAGGCAACTGTGTTCTTCACTACAAGACGATCCCTCAAACTCTGAAACTTATTCTCAGTGAAGGTATTGATGAAAATGTTGGCAGTCTGTTTAGAGGAAGGAAAAAACTGCAAATCAATGATCCTATCATGTACTAGATCTTTGATGAAATGCATGTGGACCTCAATGTGTTTGGTTCGTTGTCGTTGTACTGGATCAATGCAAAATTTCAGTGTACTATGATTGTCACACCATATGATAGTTGGATAGTGAAACTGAATACTAATATCGCTAAGGAAGTCTTGAATCCAAATTGTTTGAATGACATAGTTGACTACTCCTCTGTACTCAGCCTCTGTGAAAGATAAAGTAATGGTTGATTGCTTCTTATTTGACCAACAAATTGGGCCTGACCCAAAAATGAGAGTGTACCCAAACGTGGACTTGTGATCTATGTTATCACCAGCCCAATCTGAATCTGTGAATCTTATGAGATATAATGCAAAACCAACTTCACATTGAATCCCATAACTCATGGTGCCCTGAACATATCTAAGGATGTGCTTGAATCCTTCCAGTGTAGATCATGGGGTTCCTGCATGTATATGGAGACTACTCCTACCACATATGAGATATCTGGATGGGTGTGTGTGAAATACAGAAGAATCCCCACCAACTATCGATACAAAGTGCTATCCACTAATGGCGTATCCCCACCATCCTCAAGTATGTTCCTAGATAAGAAGGGTGTAGGTGCAGACTTACAGTCTGTCATGTGGAATCTATCCAGAAGATCCCTGACATAATTAGCCTGAGAAAGTTTGATTCCAGAAGCATCCTGACTAATATCAAGACCAAGAAAGAAGTGTAGAAGACCCATGTCCATCATAGAGAACCTGTCATGTAAAATATCTTTGACCAAATAAATGGATGAAGCAGAGATACTAGTGATCAAAAGATCATCAACATAGAGTACTTAAATCATCAAATAGTTAGTACTCCTCAGCATGCAAACATTGGAATCATATTCACATATAACAAAGTCATTTGAAAGTAAGTGAGAATCCATCTTTGCATACCATGCTCTAGGTTCCTTCTCGAGGCCATAGAGAGACTTCTTCAATTTGCATACTAAAGATGAGTTCTGAATGAACCCCTGTGGTTGTTGCATGTAGATATCCTCTGAAAGGTCGCCATGAAGAAAATAATTCTTCACATCCATCTAGTGAACTTCCCATCCTTTTTCTACTGCAATGGCTAGATCCAAGTGAATGGAGTGCATCTTTTCTATAGGATAAAAGGTCTCATCATAATATATATTATGAATCTGATAAAATCATTTTGCAACTAATATGGCCTTGTACCTACTCACTTGACCATTTGTTGTTATCTTGGTCCTACAGACCCATTTTTATATGACAAGTTTCCTCTCTAGTGGAAGTGGAGCCAGATCCCAATTCTGATTCTCTTGGAGAGAGTCATTCTCCTCCTGCATGGATTCTTCCCATAGTGGATTTCCAATAGCCTCATTGTAGGTATGTGGATCGGAAGATTGAACCATATAGAAATGCATGGGCATCATTGGTTCAGAAGATGAAAGTACATGAGAAGGAACCACATGTTGAGATTGAGTCCTCCTTGAATCCAATGGATCCTCTGCAAGGTTTCTTTCTTCCTGAAGTGTGGATTGTGCCCAATTGGGCATTTGTTGGAGATATGATGTTGGCTTCTCATTTGGATGTACTACCTTCTCATATACATGTGCATAATCCTCTGAATCTGTGTCTAAATATGTAGCATCTGAGTGTGTGGAATCATCATCTTTGATGTCTAGAGTTGATGGAAGCACAAGAATCTTTGCATGTTGGACTAGAGGTGCATGCAAAGGAATCTCCTCAAACTGAACATTGCTCTCAATGATGAGCCAATTTGTAAAGGGATCAATCAATTTTTACCCCTTCACATCATCTGGATATCCCACAAAGATGAAAGGTGTGCTCTGTGGATCTAATGATTTCCTCTTTTCAGAAGGAATATGGGCCCATGCTCTATATCCAAAGATGTGGAAGTGTGTGACATATGGTTTTTCACCTATCCAATCCTCAAAAGGTGTCTTATCCTCAACATATCTTTGAGGTTCTCTATTCTGTATGTAAGTAGCATAGTTAAGTTCCTCAACCCAATGCTTGGAAGGAAGTGATCTTGTATGAAATATTCAACTGGTCATCTCCTTGAGAGACCTGTTCTTCCTTTCAACAACTCCATTCTGCTATGGAGTATATGGAACGGTGTGATGCAACTGGATACCAACTTCATGACAAAGATTCTAAACATCTTTGTTGATATAATCCCCCCCATTTTTTGTATGGAGGATCTTGATTTTCTTCCCAGTTTGTGTCTCTACTAGAAATTTGAAGCCTTTGAGATGATAAAAAAATTTAGACTTTTGTTTGAGAAAATAAACCCAAGTATAACGTGAGTAATCATCAATAAATGTAAGAACATACCTTTCTTTACTGATGGAAGGATGTGGAAATGGACCCATGAGATCACTATGAACAAGCTCCGGGGAAGAGGAGGCTCTCCTTTCCTTCCCCTTTTCAAACTTCTCTTCAGGATGCTTGCCAAGAATGCATCCTTCTCAAAACCCTTTAGAAAAGTGAATGTTTGGCAATTCTTTGATCATTCATTTCTTGGAAAGTCGTTGCATGTACCTAAAGTTTAAATGACCAAATATCTCATGCCATACTCTACTACTATCATTAGCATGTGTAAGTAGAAAAGAGGAGTCATAGTCAATAAAATTAGTGAACTTATACAACCATGATTTGTGATCTACCTCACCAACTGCAATAATGGAACTGTCATGAATGTCAAGTACAGTAACCGAATCTGATGTAAACTCAATCCTTTTACTTGTTTGAGTGATCTAATAAACTGAGAGAAGATTTACAGAAAGATTTGGAACATGTGAAACATTCTAAAAACTTCGATTAGGAAGTTCCACTCTTCCCTCTCCTGCAACGACTATTGGAGTATCATCCCCCATCAGAATAGGAGGTCCAGAGAATGACCTCAAAGAAGTAAAAACTTCCTCTTTAGCTGCCATATGATGTGATGCACCAGAATCTATAATCCATGAATCAGATGATAAATTAATTGCACCAAGACCATGATGATTACCTTTCTTAGGAACATGGTCTTATTCCTTCTTCTTCTTGGCTCCTTTAGGAATGAAGTCTCCAAGGTTATTATTTTGAAGTACCTGTGTCATAATATCGATCTGCTTCTTCATGCATGTGGATTCTTCATGATTCGGTTTATTGCAATATGTGCACCACTTTCCATTCTTCTTATTCCCTTTGGAATTTGAAGAATCTTTGGAACCTAAAGAATCCTTGAAGGGTTTGGAATATCCCTCCTTCTTTGACTCTGGATGTAATAGTTCCTTTCGTTTCTTCTTTTATTTCTGATTGGATGACCCTTTTCCATCATGCATGGTCAGTGAATGTGATTTGGTATCATTCATGAGGCCCATCTGTATGATTTTTTTCTACTCTCATGTGAGAGACTCAATGAACTGAGCCATCGTAGGCAATTTCCAATTTGCGCCCAAATGACATCTGTCATAATGGAAATTGGAGACATATACAACATAGTTTGGTCCTAGCTTGGACAATATTTTTAGAATAAGTTTTTTCTCTTGTGTATACTTGTCAATACCACATTCACCCAATATAAAAATCAAATATTTAAATTTAGTAAATAAATCATGTATATCATCAAAACTTTTAGGGTCTAAGGTATTCAACTCTACCTCAAGCATATGACCTCTCATCTCATATTGTTTTCCAAAGTGTCCTTCCAAGGTGGTCCAGATATCGTTTGGAGTCTTGCATGTGGCAATATGAAACCATATATCAATGGATATTAACTCAAGAAGTAATCATGTGGCCTCATCCTTATGGTTCACCCATCTGGTCTTCTCAAGCACTGATGTAGGTTTTGTTTCTATCACCATCGTCAAATTATACAGTCCTTTTCTTTTGAGTTGGAATGTGACATTCAAATTCCATTCAAAATAGTTGTATGGTGTGATTATTATCACCGGACATGATTGAAGAATTTTCATTGCCTCCATCCTGCTATTGATTCTGAAAAGATCCTGAAAACCCAGATCATGGATTCCGAGATATGACAAATGGTTCTATGGAAACTATAGATATGACAAAACAAATATATCTCATAAAATGTGATGTGGGTTTTGGATAGTTTTGGTGAGCATGAGAATCCTTATGTTATATGTCTCTGGTCCAAATTTCAGCACGACCCAGATCATGGATTTTGAGATATGGCTATTTTACTGTAGAAAACCAATTTTCTAAAGGGCAACTGAATCGTCGCACCCTAAAGAAGGATATAGTGTGATGATGTTGAATCATCACACCCTAGAGAAGGATTAAAGTGTAAAAATGTTGAATCATCCCACCCTCGAGACAGATTAAAGTGTGACTATTGTGAAACATTGAATCATCGCACCCCAGGTGAAGAGTACAATGTGACGACATCGCACCCTAAACTGGGTATAGGCTGCGATGATCATGCGTATATCATCACACCCTTTGATAGGTATAGGATGAAATGATTCCAATCATTTCACCTTTTGATAGGGATAGGTCACGACGATTGCAGAAACTAGGTTTACTCAAATCATCTTTCGCTCTTCTCTATCTTGTCTAGGTTTCTCCAAGCAGCTCAACTCTGATACCATGTCAGTGTTTCATGGAACCCTGCACATGAGACCTAGCTAAAGCATACACAAATAGATATTATCAATAAAAGGAAGAGAGATACACAATGAATAATGAGAATCAATGTATATTATCATCTAATCAATGAGTGAGTGATCTAGGAAATGAAATCCTATAATGAGGAAGGCATGCATAATAGTGATGGTATAAAATTAGAAAGTCTAAAATATAAATAGTCAGTTAACTCCCATAAAATAGTGGTACTCCCACTAAAATAGTGTGCTGAAAATAGAAATGTCCCCAACAACAATTGGCTGTGGAGGACCAGGAAATGGAAAATATGGATTGTTTTTTGGAGATGATACATATTGTGTGTAGGAATTTGAAGCGCTTCCACCAGTGATAATGTTGTATGCTTAGGTAGAAGGTGATCCTGTACTTGGTTGAGATGTCAGACGCATCATGGGTACCGATGAGGGTCCACCCATTGGTGGATGGGGGGAAACAGGATATGACTATTGGTGAAGGGGAGGAGGGTAATAAGACATCCTTCCATATGGTTTTGGATATTTAAGTGAACCATAAGTGGGTGACGGGTGGATGTAAGGGTTGAGGTGGTTCATAGAACCAATCAACCCATTTGCATCATGGGACATCCCAGGTTTTTCCTAGTCAAATGGTATGGGTATAAGTTCATAAGGAAATACTATTTATAAGTAACCTGAATGAGCATAGATGAGGTCAAAGTAATCGGCCTTGTTGATGGCCTCCTCTTCTGACTGAGGAAAAGTGGATGCTACATCCTTGGAAATAATAGAGACAAGTGATTTGAGAAACCAATCAAGACGTTCTTTGGTGGTTTTTGTTGGAAGATTGGTTGTTGTCATTGATGTCAACCCTAGTCATGGGTTTTGGACCACAAGATTTATGAAGTTATTTGGACATGAAGGAAAATGCACATGCAGATACAACACCCAT
>SNQJ01S0038044.1:190416-211909 GCA_010110895.2 Picea sitchensis | reverse complement strand
ATGTGTCTTGGAGGTCCTAACCTTTGCAGGGTAGGACGGGCGGGAGGTCAGTCGTATTTAGTGGTCAGTTTTACTTTTGTCGCTAGATGTCTGCGTTGTGCACCTCTGCCTATGGTCGTATTTGTTGCAGTTTCTCGTTGAGGACTTCAGTCTTCTTGTGCTGAAATTCATGGTTGAGTATTGTTGTTGTCGAGTGGCGTCGTACAATTCAGTGTGATGCTACTTCTACACGCGCGCACACACCTTAAACAAAAAAAAAAATTAAAAAAAAAAAAAAAAATTGCACCTGTTACTAGAATGGTTGTCGTAACGACGCAGTTCGTTACATTTTGGCACATTTATGTGGGAGTTATGTTCGTGGTGTCCTTTGGTCATGTTTCAAAATGGTGAAGGTTTGAAACCATTTTTCCTTTGATTTATCTTCTCTTGCTTCTTTTCTCTCCATGCTTTTGGATTTTCAGATAGTTTTTTGTATTGATCGTAAAAAATCCTTTCTTTTTGCAACACTTCGTTCAATTTTTTGGGGTTATCAAACTCTATTATGTCTTTGCATGATTGCGGTAAATAGATTAGAAACCATTGAAATTTTACCTTTTCATCTTTTATATAAGGCACAAATCTCAATAATTCTAGAAAGTTAGTAATTATATCCTCCTTGGACATTTGTCCTAATTTTAGTTCATAGAACTCTTTAGTTCTTCTCTCATAATAACTTTCAAATAGGCATTGTTTCTTAAAGTATTTCTTAAAATATTCTCATTCCATCTTCTTTTATTTTAGTCCCTTGGATAATTTTAAGTATTTCCACCATATATTGGCTTTACCTTTGAGATTGTAAATAGCCATCCTTACTTTCATATTACTAGAGTTATTGTAAATTTGGAAGTATTTATTTATGTCAAGTAACCAAGTTTCTTCTTCTTCATTGGTTCGAGACTCACCATCAAATGTTGAAGGTTTTATTTTCTTGAACTCTCCATATAAATGGTCCATATGTTTTATTTTCCTTTTTGTGTTTTCTATCATATGTGTGTCATTAGAAGAGTTGTTTTCTTTTTTTGTTCCATGGCTAGAATCCTTTGAGGGATTTTTACTAACTTCCTCATCCAATTCAATATTCTTTGGGATATTCTTTGTTTCTATGCTTGTAACAACATCTCATTAATTTTTGTTTTTCAGATTTTTTATTTAACATAATATTTTTCTGGGATGTCCCTCAGGCATAAGTTTTGTAACCTACATCTCTGATACCACATGGGACATATCCAAATTCCGATATAACAAAAAATTATTGAGTTGAAAATATGGATGTGTTCTTCATAAATCCTTACCTTGAGAGTACCTAATTAGATATGTTCTTAAAAGGTGAGCTACATAATTATCATAACTTATTATAGTCTCTTTTTAATTCACTAAAGTGTTTCTACCACATCATAATTGGATATCAAAGAAAGGGTTTCATTTAATATTATAGAAGGGTCCACCCTTGTATCCTTTTCAAACAAACATAAACCTACTGGCCAAGATAGATAAGCCTCACGACTTTGATAACATGTAGAACGTGGATATGAGAATAATGTAAAGGGGGGTTTTGTATAAGCAAAAAATGTAAATTATGGTGAGTGGGTAACTTTATCCAACCCAAGGTTTTGGTGAACAAACTTTAATTAGTCCCTTGTCAACCTAGACAGTAAATTCTGTGAGGGAAGGGACGTGTCATTGATTCATGACTCAAGTATGTACTGGCCTATCCATCCAGTCCATTAACCAATACAATCACCCCAAATTTCTTACATCACATGGCTGGCTGTAAGGAAATGTGCTTCTGGAGGTGACGTACGAATGATGGGCTCGAGGCACCAGTCACTTGTTGAACGAGGCGGTTGAGTATCATTCCCTCAACTTCATTCCTATCATTTGAGAATCCAGAAGTTTATTATGATCATCAGGGCAAGGATTATGAATTTTGTCGTAATAATGTTATTCATGCACATTCTGGTTGTGAAATCCTTGTTAATCAGTGAAGTCGAGGAGTTGTGAGGATGCTTTGAGTTTTGGGAAATCTCATAGGTCAGAAGTTTCCTGACTTTTATCAGGCTTAAACTCTGTTATTTATATATCTATAAAAAAATATTTCCTCGGTGAGCATTGTGTGTCAAGATGCTATTGATTTTCTCTAAAAATTTTACAGATTCTAGAAGAGAATATCATCTTACTGTTGTTCTCAATTTATTGTAGGTTCAAGGGTTAAACTAGAAAAGTTTACGATTTTCCTAGCTATTTTTTACAATGTAGATTTACACAAAACTTCTCACATTTCCTCATTTATTAAATAATGTGTAATATTCAGTTAGTTGGATGCTAACTATGTTTTCATATCATCTGTTTTAACTCCATATAGCTTGACGTTTTATTTAATATAATGTCTAGAGTTTGTATAAAGATCTCTATACTATATTTATGCTTATTCCAAATTACATAATAACACATATATATTGGTAAATAGGAATATCATGTAATAAATTTGTATTATTAATACAAGTATTTTCCTGTATTGTGTTTTGTTAAAATAAAATGACTTACTAATCAGGCCAGAAAAATGATAACAGCCTTGAAAAAACAATTTTACCGGCCTAATATGAAATTTGAAACAACTGAATACTTTTTGAAATGCTTAGATTATCAATAGGTAAAATATGAACATCAACATCTAGAAGGGTTATTACCTCATTTACCCATACCAAAATGGAAATGGAAAATTATTACGATGTATTTATTTCTATGGATTTTATTAGAGGCTTTCCTAAAACTTAAAGACAAAATGATTCAATCATGGTAATAGTTGATAGATTGAGTAAGTCTACCGACCTTATACGCATGAAATCTAACTACAAAACTATTAATATTGCTAAATTTTTTATGAAAAAAATATTTAGATTACATGGAATTCCCAAAATGGTGATTTCTAATAAAGATGTCAAATTTATGGAAATATACGTATGAAATCTAACTACAAAACTATTAATATTGCTAAATTTTTTATGAAAAAAAATATTTAGATTACATGGAATTCCCAAAATGGTGATTTCTAATAAAGATGTCAAATTTATGGAAATAATTGCAGGTTTGGAAACTAATTTGAATTTAAATACAAATTATCATCCGAAAATGTATGGACAAAAAAAACTTACAAATCACATAATGGAAGAGATATTACGAATGTAACGTAATAACAAAGCCAACTAAGTGGGAAGAGTACCTGCACTTAGTCGAATTCACATCCAATAAAGGTTATCACACGTCCGTAAAAATGAGTCCCTTTGAATTTTTATATGGTAGAAAATGCACAACTTCGATCAATTGGGATAATCTGGCCAACAATATAATGGTTGGTATATAAATGATCCAGGAAATGGAACGAATGTTTAAGATGGTGGAACATAATTTAAATATTGCCCAAGATCGACAAAAAACTATGTAGATAAAAAAAAGACAACATCCAGAATTTAGTGTTGGAGAACATGTGTATCTTAAAATAAAAGAAGGAACAAACTCATTAAAGATAGGGAACTGTTCTAAGTTTGCACCAAGGTTTTGTGGTCCCTTAGAAGTCTTAACTCCAATTGAACCTGTGGCATACCAACTAGTGCTCCCTGCTAACTTAAAAATTCATAATCTTTTTCATGTTTCATTATTAAAAAAATATATTCATGATCCTACTCACATCATTGATTACAACATGGTGCAGGTGGAACCAAAAGATGACTTCCAAGTGGAACCTCAATGCATTCTGTACTGGAAAGAAACAGTTCTTCGGAATAGAACCTCAATGCATTCTGTACTGGAAAGAAACAGTTCTTCGGAATAGAGCCATTTCCCAGTTAAAAGTGCAATAGAAGAACTTTAGCCCTAAGGAGTATATTTGAGAGTTGGAAGATGAAATGATAAAATCATACCCAACTCTATTACAAATGATGAATTGAAGGAAATATTAACACCGAGGAGAGTGTTATACTTAAGGGGGAGAGGATGTAATATCCTCAATAATCAAAACACTTTATTTTATTTTTAATAATTTTCATTGATGGGAAAGTGAGCGGTTGGGTGAAACGTGGTTGTCCCATTTATTTCTAGTTTAACTATTACAGATATGTATTTTATTTGACCAATTCCTATTCATGTTGGATTATTGATTTGCATGTTAGCTATATAATCATATTTATTTAGATGTAAGTATACTATAAAGATAAAAATAATTACTTTAATTACTCACGGATCTCATAATATGGAATTATGCATTTTAGTTATAAATCATGAGAAAGGAGATTTTAATACACTCTCTATAATTCCATGAAATTTAAACTCGTGAAATTACCATAAAACTGTAGTATAGTTCCTAAGTACCTTAAAACGGTGGAATATCTGGAAGAATTATGTATTAAAAGAGGGAAATGAATATATTGTTATTTCTATAGAAATGAATAAAATTAAGTTTTTGTTCTTTAATGTTGAGTAAATATGAATACATAAGGTAGAAAATGGGAAATTCTTGTAAAAATACAAAAAATAAACCATGATGAATTAAATTGTATATAAATGCATTATCTGGTATTAAGCTGCAAAAAAACCAAAAACCATAGGAACAAGATAACCCTGTTTACTTGATTATGGGTTTTTCTATTTGAATTTCAACTTATCATTACAAATATGTATTTTCTACCGGATATATTCGTGTCATTTTTTTTAATGATTTTTCGTTCATCACTACAAAAATTAATCGAATATATAAGTTATTCATTACATAATCTAAAGTGATTCTTCCGCTACCTTTTGTATAGATTTTTCCAAGGTTATCAAGTTTATGTTTTTTGCTAAATGGAATATATGAAATTTTATATTCTAATAAAAGGGAAAAAAGCATTACAGGACATTTATGTATACTTATATATACGATAATAGGATGTAATATGTGAAAATTCATGCTCTGGTAAAAGAGAAAATATTACAGGAAATATATAGATATACTTATACATATGTGATATCCATACTTTTTAATGAAGTAAACAACATCATACAAATATATAGACACATATCCGGATAGTCTTATGGATAAGTTTCCAAATAAAAAATTTAATCTGATTTCCGACGACAGAATGTTAGTTGTGCACAGAAATTACAAGTCACTCCTTACATTACGTAATCAATTCTAGTATGTTTAATCTGAAACAAACCCTTAGAAAACTGTGACTAAATTTACAAATTTAAACCAGGGGTTTCTTGGAACGAAGATTAGGATTTTTCTCCCGTACGGGAACCGAGTACCTTGTTGGCATATGTGGTTCCTAAAGCTTGGATTCTTTATTCCGCCTGTACAAACAAAAAAAAAAATAGAAATTTGTAAGGTGACCGATAATAGTAAATAAAGAAAAGTAAAAAACTATTTTTAATAAGCTTACCATATTCCAAAGGAATTCTTCTCTGTCGGTATGGCTCAGAATATGGAAAATACATTACTTTTTATAAAAGAAATGAGGTATGAATTATGTAGTAAAGTAACATCTCGACTGGGTTCCAATTCGAAGAAGATTGACGAAGTAAAGTCGGTGAAGAGCCCTTTTTTTCCTGATGTGTTCACTTGCAAACATAAGAAACCCATCATTAAAATGTTACCCCAAAAAATTATTATATAGAAAACAAAGTCAATAATAATATATGTGCAATAGTTTTTGTTAAAACTCCTTGAACCAGAAGATCCTAGATTGAAGGAAACGAGTTGAATGACACTAAACTAAGAGAAATGAAATTGAATTAAACAGAGTAGGAGTAATTTATGATCTGTCACTCCGACAAAACTTGGACTCTAGACATTATTAGTCATCAACGTTAATGCAAAAGTGTGGAAACCCTTAATAATTGTTATCTTATATTCTGATCTGAACCATAAAAAGAGGTAGTGAAAACTTGAGTTTTAGTTTTGTTTTTCCATAAAAAAAACCCGAGAACGAAAAGGCCTCTATATGCTGAGAGGAAACAAGTGTTTAATTGAACAAATTTACGAGAGACGAAATTCTTATATTTGAATCCTCACTGCATGGATGCAGTAAGACAAAATGTTTCTCCCTAACAATTTTTGGCTATACATTTAATCCAGGATGAGGTATTACCCTATCCGAAGAAAAATAGAGTTAAAAAAATATGAGATAGAAGTCATTGCACTCAACAAATTGACCTTTACAATCATGAGAGTAGGGATTAAGTATAATGGATAGTAGTGGTATCTACTATATTCGAGGAAAACTTCTCCAGAATGAGTAGAATTAAGGAAACTAGAGGAGATTCACTAGGGAGAAACATGATATATCATAGCAAAAACAAACCCTTCTTATATAGGGTAATTTTTTGAATCAAGCATAGATAACCAGGTAGAGTTCTGCATAATAAGATGGGTAAAGTTACCTGGAGTTTCAAGTAGTAGTATCCGGAGAACTTTTCTTTACAAGAAAAGAGATTTATTTTTCCCCTAGAAATAGTGCTAACATCCATCCCTGAGAGCCAGAGAAGACGAAGTCTTAGGACAGAACAAAGAGAAAGAAAGGTATGTATGTTGAACGGTGGAGGGAGATGTCATTTTATGTTCTCAAAATATAGAATATGGTTGGTCTTTGTGCCATAGTAAACATATGGTTGTACTTTATCAAGCCCATTGCCCTGTACTGCAAATTTGAATATGGTTGTACTTTGTGCCATGTTGAGGTGAATACGTGGAATTGGATGGTTGGTCTAATCCACCAAACTCCTGGAATGTACGAAAGGAGGTAAATGCGCCATTAAAACCCTGCCAACCCTATATCCCTCACGTCGAACTTCCTTAGAACAAAAAAATTTGTTCATTTATATGGTTTCATAGAGTATTCATTTATTTAATTTCTCTAATACTTATCTGTCACAACCTCCTCAGATACAATACAAAGTTACAAGGGTATTATAGGAATCATCTCGAAACTTACTATAGCAAACAATTTTATAAAGGCCATGGCAAAGAAAATTTAATTTATATGGTTCCCATATCATAATCTACGAAGTAAATTTATGTGATGTTTAGGAAAGAAAACAACAACCTTGAAATAAGGGTAAACAATGAGATAACTTTATATAAGAATCGAATATAGTAAAATATCAATATTATTGTAATGATGTATATAAAAGTTACAAATTAAAACTATATACCTTTACTTAGCCTTGGGTTTTTATGACGATATTTCACTAAATAAGGATTAGTTAGAAACGATTACTGCCTTGGACAATTCTGATGATAGAGGGTTCAACAACCATGTCAAAACTATGTGGACGATGACCATAATTATTAATATTTATTACCTAAAAAAATAGTATTTTTAGAGGTACATTACATAGATGTAGATTTATCACAGTGGTATGAATGAAAAAAATCCAACGAACTCGTGGATTCCATTCAGTTATAACATCAAACAATGCAATAGTTGAAATATGGACGAGGACACTCTCTTTCTTATGTGGTCT
Source organism: Picea sitchensis (assembly GCA_010110895.2). Taxonomy (NCBI): domain Eukaryota; kingdom Viridiplantae; phylum Streptophyta; class Pinopsida; order Pinales; family Pinaceae; genus Picea; species Picea sitchensis. The sequence continues at coordinate 204,370 of SNQJ01S0038044.1, read as the reverse complement.
GTGTTGTGGTAATGAATGGGATGATATTGAATCGTCGGACTAGGTTGATATATGAGATCGTGTATCACTTACCATTTTTCAACATATAACTATGGAATTATCCCATTTGGAGGAGGACCAATCAAGTATTTCATCATATTATGATCATGTCTCATATCATATACTGCCATGTTCCTTGAAACCTTCTATTAAATTTTGAATACATAGCATTAATGTTTTATTATTTCGCCATTTAGTGGACTCATATGTTGGCACTCCATTTTTTGCAGGGCACATATACATAGTGGTTGCATCAAGAGTAAATGAATGGGAAACTGATTATTGGTTGGAATGTTGCTTAGAGAGAAAATAGACCCTCATGTGATCAACAACAGACTCCAAAGGAATTGAATTTCCAATTGGGCCGATGGTTATTAAAGGAGAATATCTGACACGTGATGAAAGAACATACAAGAAATTTGGTTATGTATTTCAATATTATAGACAATGTGAAGTCATATACTACTTTACGAACTTGGTTGTTGGTACAAATCTTCAACTACAAACAATTCCAAGTAACAAATCATGAAAGGTACGATACTTATTTCCTTCCTTTGAACATGATAAGTTATTTGAGACCGTCAGTATTAGAAGTGAACCTAATGGTCTACTTGAATGACCATATGTGTGTAAAACGAATAATTGAACAAATATTTCAAATTTATGAATTATTGAAAATTTGGCTTCATTTTATGGTTATTATGGTATTGTTGTATTTTCATTCCTTTCCTTGCCTTGTCATGTCATGTCTTGCGATGCCTTCCATTTCCTTTCCTTTCCATGCCATGCCTTGGATTTCCATGCCATGCCATGCATTTCCTTTGCATGCCATTCATTTCCTTTCCATGCCATGCCTTGCCTTGCCATGCCATGTCGTGCCATGTATTTCCTTTACATGTCATGCCATGCCTTTCCTTTCCATGCCATGCCATCCCTTGCCATACCTTTCCTTTCCATGTCATGTCTTTCCTTTCTATTCCATTCCATGCCATGCCATGCCATGCCTTGTCTTTCTTTTTTTTTCACTTTCCATGCCATGCCTTTCCTTTCCATGCCATGCCATGCCTTGCATTTCCTTCACTTTCCATGTCATTCATTTCCTTTCCATGTTATGTGTTTCCTTTCCATGACATGTATTTCCTTTCCAAGCCATGCATTTCCTTGTGATTCCATGCCATGACATCCCATGCCATGACATGCTATTCCATGCCTTTCCTTTCCATGCCATGACATGCCATACCATGCCATGCCTTTCATTTTCATTCCATGCTATGTCATGTCTTTCCTTGCCATGTCATGTCATGTCATTCCATGCCATGACTTTCCATGCCATGCCTTGCCATGCCATGTAATGTATTTCCTTGTCATTCCATGCCATACCTTACCATAATTTTTCTTTCCATGCCATACCATGCCTTGCCATTACTAGCCTAACAAGGTGTTAAATTATCAAACATATGTAATAAGCACTGAGCAAAACCCTAATCTCGGAGATCCTCTAAATTTTTTTTTTTCGATCAATAGAATGATAGATAAGGGGATCCACTAGCNTCCAATGCAATTGATGGTTCATCCATCCGAGTCCCTGTTTGAGTTTTATTGCAAGTTGCAACTCGTCACCTAAACCCATTCAAGGACATGTCGACAATTTGGTCCCAGAGCATAAAATCCAAACCGATCAACAAAATAGAGTTCCATCAGCTCCTGGAAGTCTTCTTGGACAAGGCCCATGTGACCATGCTACATATAATCGATCGACACAGTGTTCTTGAAAATTGACCTCTTGTTTAGAAATTACACTATGCCTCATTGAGAAAAACCCTAATGTCGGAGATCCTCCAACAAACAGTTTTAAATTCAACATAATGATGACATTGGGGCCCCACTAGATGAATCCCAATGCCTCAGATCTAATGTAACTGATGGTTCATCCATATGAGTATTGGTTTGAGTTTTATCGTGAGTTGCAACTCGCCTCCTGAAGTTATTCAGGGACATGTTAGCAATTTGGTCCACGTGCATAAAATCAAAATCGAGAATCATAAAAGCATTGTGTAAGATCCCACAAGTCGTTTTGGCTAGGGCCCATGTGACCACGCTACCCATAATTGTCTGACACATTGTTCCTGAAAATCGACCTCTTTTTCAGAAACTGCACTATGCCTCATTGAGCAAAACCCTAGTGCCATAGATCCTCCAAAAAGCAATTTTGTCAGCCAATGGAATGATAGCGGTGGGGCCCGATTAGTTGAAACTCAATGCCTCGTATCCAATGCACCCAATGGTTCATCCATATTAGTCTCAGTTTTAGTTTTATTTTGAATTGCAACTCGCCTCCTCAATCCATTCATGGACATGTCGACAATTTGGTCCAAGGGCATAAAATCCAAACCAAGCAACATAAAAAAGTTATATAAGCTCCCACAAGTATGTCTGGCCATGTCCCATGCGACCACGCTACCAAAAATCTTCCAACATAGTTTTCTTGAAAATCAACCTCTTGTTTAGAAATTGCACTAGGACCCATTGAGAATAACCGTAGTGTTGGATATCCTCTAACAAAAATGTTACCAGTCAATGAAATGATAGTGGAGGGGCCCAACAAGAATTCTATGGATCCAAAGCAACCAACAATTCATCCATCTGAGTCATGGTTTGAGTTTTATTGTGAGTTGCAAGTCGCCTCCTCAAGCCATTGAGGGACATACCAACAATTTGGTCCGAGGGAATAAAATACAAACCAAGCAACATAAAAGAGTTTCATAAGATCTCACAAGTATGTTTGACCAATTCCCACACAAAAATGCTACCCATAATCACCTGACAAAGTTTTCTTGAAAATATACCTCTTGTTTAGAAGTTGAACTATGCCTCATTGAGAAAAATCCTAGTTCCATATATCCTCCAGTAAATAGTTTTTTAGTCAATTGAATGATAGTGGAGGGGCCCCACTAGATCAAACATGATTCCCCGGATCCAATGCAACTAATGGTTTATCCATCCGAGTCTCGGTTTCAGTTTTATCAAGAGTTGCAACTCACTTCCTCAATCTATTCACATACATGTTGGAAATAGACCTAGACCTAAATTATTACCATGAAATAGACCATGACCTAGACCTATACCATGACATAGACCATGACCTAGACCCTGACTTAGACCATGGAAAGGAAAGTCATGACAAGAAAAGGAAGACAAGGCAATGTCTCGGTATAGTTCTAGGTCTAGGTATGGAAATGCAAGGCAAGGAAAGAAAATCCAAGGAAATGCATGACAAGGCTAACCAAAGCTATAAATGGTAAGGAAAGGCAAGATCTAGGTCTAGGTCTAGGTAAATACTATTAATTATGAGAATCCATGTTTCACAACTATAAAGATACCTTAGATATATGAATATGGAGAGCTTATGTTATGACATTGAAATTCTCATGCAAGTATTTTTATCTAAAATATATGGGATGATAAGTTGTAGAATTACGTGAGAATTACATGCTTAATGAATATTTTGATTTAATGTTTACATATTAAACTTGTTCATTTAGTACAAGAATTATTTTTTAAGAGAAAAAAAAGCTATGGTACATGAATTCCATGGATTTTATATTAAATTAACTTGATAACAAATTCTCTCTAACGATGAAAATAACTATATTTTTACAATCAATTAGTTTTATGAATATCATAATGAAAGTTCCTTTTCAATGAATTGTGGTTGTCCAAGGCAAGGAACGAAAAGGAAATGCAAGGCATGGCATGGCAAGGAAATGCAATGCACAACATGGCATGGAAAGACATGACATGACAAGGCAGGCCAAGGCATGGAAAAACAAGGCATGGAATGGCAAGACAAGACATGGAATTGCATGGAAATGCATGGAACAACATGGAAAGAAAAGGAAAGGGATGGAAAGGCATGGAAAGACAAAGCAAGGCATGACATGGCATTTCATGGCAAGGTAAGTAAAGGCATGGTACGACATGGCAAGGCAAGACATGGAAATAAAAAGAAAGGCATGGAAAGGAAAGACATGACATGGTATGGAATGGCATAGCATGGAATGGAAAGTTAAGTAATGACATGGCAAGGCATAGCATGGGATGGCATGGCAAGGCATGTCCTGACATGGAATGGAGAGTAAAGGCAAGGAAATGCATGGCATGGAATGGTAAGGAAAGGCAAGGGATGGAATGGAAAGCAAAGGGAATCCAAGACATGCAAAGGAAAGGCATGTCATGGCATGGAATGGAAAGGTAAGTCAAGTAATGGCATGGAAATCCAAGGGATTGAAAGGCATCACATGTAATGAAATGGAAAGGAAAGACATGACTTGGAAATACATGGAAAGAAATGGAAAGAAAAGGGAAGGCATGGCATGGAAAGGCAAGTGAAGGAAAAGAAAGTCATGGCATGGAAAGGAAAGGAATGGCAAGGCAAGTCTTGGCATGGCATGGCATGGTGAGGCAAGGCACAACATGACAAGATAAAGCATGGAAATGAAATAAATGGCATGAAAATGCAAGGAAAGGAATGGAAAGGCAAGGCATGGCATGTGTAACGACCCCCGCTGTTACTACAACATGTGATGCATAACAAGTGCAATTTTTTCTTTTTTTTTTCTTTTTTCTTTTATGTAGGAAAGTAATAATGACAATTCAATCAAATGTCACAACTTGAAGATGAACACAACACACACAAATCAAGAAAAAAAAACCATAAAGACATAGCATACTAGCACATCAAGCAGTTGTATGCAACATATGACAATCAATCAGAAAAAAATAAAGATGACTACTCGCCCGTCCTACTCTGCAAGGTTAGCAACTCTAGGACACATAAGCAATGCTCAAGCCCAGGTTCCCATAGATTTTGACCATTTAAGGTCTCAAGACTGGTGACTACTCTAAGGAACAAGGGGTGTCTACATCCCGCCAAACACAAGCAATACCACACCTACTAAGCTAAAGAAACATCAATCAATCCCACGTGACAGTGTTAATAACACATGTAGCTAGAACCCTCCTGATGAGGGGGAGACAATCACATCAACACTACAAAACAAGTACATCCTTACTTACAAAAACAACCTCATCCACATTGGGAGGCGCATGGTCCTAATCCAGGGTTCATATGCGCTTATCAATCAACGTGTGCAATGACCCCAATCATAAGGTATCACATCGCTACATGGCGACAAGGCACTAGGGACCCACATGCAAACAAAAATTTCCAAACCTTCAACGAAAAATAAAATCCAACGTGCCTGAATTCCACTGTCACCGACATACATTATTACTGGAAGATAATGTTTTAAAGTTGTAAATGAAGAGAGAAAGTGTTAAAAGTAAAGAAGTTTGTAGTTTGCAAAACTATAGCCCTGCTTTTATATCTTTTTCATTATAGCAAATTTTGAGTTAGACATCCAAATATTTATAAACATTCAGGACCTATTACCTTTATATCAATCGGAAAAACCAATTTAGTAAAGATACGAATAAATAAGTATAACACCAAAAGTAGATTAAGTATATAAGTCAATAACCACATTATGAAAAGAGAAACAAATTGGTTTTATCAAACTTAAATAAAGTATTTTAATTATTGTTTTTGAAAAAGTGCTCATGTACATATTACTAAACTAATACCAAATTGAAGAATTCTAGATATGGAATAGAAAAATGTAAAATTTTTGAAGGATAATATATATCTATAGTTGTGAGGATATGTTTTTAATTTCCACTAGAAAAGGAACTAATTATTATAAACTAACTATATTAGTCAGAGATGTAAATCGCCATACAATAATTTACTTAGAACTAAATAATGTCTTTTAGTCGGAAATAAAGAAATAGTGATTTGTGAGTTTCAAGTGGAAATTTGGGTAAAATCAACCTGCATAATTAACACATAATTGCAGGCATCCAACCCTTGAGACAATCACCAAATATGACCAAAATAATCACGTTTTACATTAAGGAAACGACATGTGTAAGGTGTGTGTGGTTGGGAGCCTTATGAACATAATTGTGAAGTGTGACCTTACTTTTATACACACCATCTGGGAAAAACACCACCGTTGGTAATCATTGTGATTAAAAGTATGCTAAACTATATTTTCGATTTTATTAATACCATACATGTTCGTTGGTAATGATTGTCTGTGAAAAAACAATTTAACTATTAATACTGGTTGTTCACGATATTCATACTACCCATAAGTTGTTGTAAAAAGAATAAATTATGATATAATGATTTACTAAATTACATAACTCTGTCAGCGCTAACCCTTAAATATTTAAAATCTCTGGGTGATTATTAGGATCTCTAGGTTCTTATAATAAAATCTCCTTGTAAATATAAACAGGATATCAAATCTCGGCTTAGTTAAACCCAGGATTCTCATAATTAGAAAAATTACCTCTGCCAATTGTTAGTAAATAGAATTCACAACCAGGAATATTTAATAAATACACTTGCGAAATAGAAATAATTAATCAACCAGGAATATTTAATAAATACACTTGCGAAATAGAAATAATTAATTTCCCAACAATTTTCAGAAATCGTGGAAATATAACAAGGAACACCCCCACTGGCCAATTAAAAATTAAAAAGAAGAAAATCAACCAAGTCAGCGTTACCATGAAATAGTTATAAACTAAGAGTATTAAATTCGCTCCTACCATTCTCTATCATACACAGCGTTGTCAATTTGTTGGACAATTGAATCGTTCCTGCCATTTTATGTTACCAAGAATATGAATCCCCAACCAGTGATCTAGTTGTCACTCGATGGAATGTTGGGTCACCACCCCAATAGAGCTGAGGCTTAGTCGCTACAGTGAGGGCGAAGGAGTGGAGATTTTTCTATGGTGTTCATAACAATAGATTTTTTTTTCTGAGTAATTATCACAGTAAATTCAAAATATGACAATTCAATTGTGAGTGAGATCATTTTCTCATTATTTAAATTAAAATTATTCTCAAAATCCGAATTATGAAAATCTAATTAATCATTGATGAAAATTCCCTGATAACCACAAGGAGCGAACAATAATCGAGATCGAGTCTGGATTTTACAGAAATATTGTCCATAATTTCTCAACAACAATCTCATCACACTCCATGGAATCTCATCTCATGCACTAGAAGAAATTGTGTTAACTTGGGATAACACAACCATTACTCTTATTAAATAGTAGGTATTGGAAATGATTTTAGTAATGTATGGTTTTTTTTTAGCTATGGAAGAAAGGCTTTGGTTCATAATGATTTTTAGGATAAAAGACAAAGTAAGCTTGGGATGTTGACTGCAGCACAGTGATAGTAGAAGAATTGGATTTCATTGTTGAGGGGATTACGTTTAAAATTCAGCGCCTGAGGCAAGACTGTATATTTATTTTAAAATTATTAGAACATGAGATTACATAGTTGTTTTAGTATGAGTTACATGCCAATTCCTTGGACTGCCTTCGTACATTGCAGGGATCACTAACAAAGTACACAGTGGGAGGATGGATGCTTACAGGATACTAAGGGATAGAAAAATGTAGTTTGCAACACTAAGATTCACAATTGGGGAGCTAATTAAAAATAAAACTACAACAATAAGAAGGAAAATTCATCAATACCTGCATGACTTCATGAAAATAAACCCAACTATTTAAGCACAAGAGTAGGACATAAGATCATGCACATAAATTTTAACTAATTTACCAATGTACAAAGAAATTTTAACTAAATTACCAATAAAATTTTACACCTGTGTACCATATCCGAAGGCAAAGAAACCAAAGTCATTGTCACGCAGTTGCACTCCATCCATATCTCGCTTTCCAACTACTGAGACCTCATTGGTACCTCCCAACAAACGCTAGGGGTACTCTTCTTACCCCTAAGCCCCCTGAGCTGCAAAGGGGCCACACACACAATACCATAGAATGTTAGCTCCCAGCTTGCCTCATAAGGTCGAGCTACGACCCGTTACTTGAGTTGGGTATCCCAACTCTCACAAGAGAAATTCATTCAAGATAAAATTTCGGCAGCATAACCTTACACAAACCAGATGTGATCATATTCCTCATCCATCATCCTTTTTATAGATTTTTCTAGTGATTATTTTTTCAAACCCTCATTAGATTATTTTTATTAAATTTCATTAGGACAAACCTCCCCCGTACACATGTCACCCGATCCCTTAGTTCCACTAGAAAATAAATTTTATTAATTAATTAATTTTCCTTCCCTCACCCACCTAAAAGCTTTCCTAAAAATGCTCCTCGGTGTCCCTTTGTTCCCTTACAATTCTTAAATGAATTATGCCTTACTTAAAGACTAGTTGAGTTCACAAATACAAGGTTCCAAAGGCTATATTCCTTACTAAGTTAGGCATTCCCCTTTTTCTTTAAGTTTCCCGTTTTCTTTAAGTTCCCCTTTTTAACTAAGTTTAGAATTAGCAAGTTTTGACAAAGACAACAATTTACCCTTTTAATAAATTAATCCTCCATTAAAATTTTACATTAATTATTAATGTTTGAATTTTCTTCACCCCCTTCTTGTTACATGTCTAATTAGTTTTTTTTTTTTCAAAGGTTCTACTTAGAACTAGGTTTTAAATTCACTAGGCTTGGTGACAGTTCTTAAGGGAATTTTTTTTATTAATATTTACTCATCACATCATTCATTTTAAGGCTGACCAGGTCCTAAGGAAGCATATTTTTCTAAGCACTAGGTTTATTAACTTACCATAGTGAAAAAAATAATCATGACGTGCCCTTGAGGACACACTACGTGCTCCAAGGGTGCCACTTGCCTCCTTTAATTTTATTTGTGCGACGTGCCCTTCAAGACACACTACATTATTTAAGGGTTCTACTCGCCTCCTTTCATTTTATTTGCATGATGTTCCCTTCAAGATGCATTACATGCTCCAACGGTGTCACTCGCCTCTTGAATGAATTTGGTAGACGTCAAACCCATGGAGTCAATACTTCGTCAAGTGATCTTGTGGGAGACTAAGGGCCTCTAAGGAATAAGGACCCTACCTTATTGCGCGCTCCTTAGAATCATCGTGAGAATCTATCACATTTTTCCCTCACGACATCATGGGTCTTCTCAAAATATGTAATCGTTAACCTACATTTCGAGCCACAACGAGAGAGCTAGTAGGTTGTGGTAGGTTTTTCTCCACACCTCTCCCTCAATGTCTCTGGTTGTCATGCGTGACCCCTTTACACCAAATATGAGTCTGGTTGGAAAGCTATCATTAGCCTACATCATCAACGAAACATGTCAACTATAACAATCAACATCATAATATATAATCATATGTCACATCTATAATATCAAGAACATTCAAACCATAAAAGTCCACTCCCTGACTCGATTTGGAGTCCAAGGAGATCCATTGATGTTTGCTATAGTGGGAAAACCCCTCTACAGACTACAATAGGGTTCTAAAATGTAGGCAGAGCTAACGATCTAAAGTCTCCTACTTTTAATCAACTATCCCGACATTAACCCACAATCATACATAAAAGACAAGGTATAGGGATCCAGTAGACATACCTTAAACTTTGCGTCCGGTGTCAATCCCTTTGTGCTTAGTTGTTTCATGACTGCAAGTCTCCTCCCAAGGCTGACCTACATTTACCAAAAGACAAACACGAAACTACAAGCATGCATTCTACATATGGATTAGTGGGTTAGACATCATAAACAAGAAATGTAAACAAATCATATAAGTTTAAGACATCATTTGGCGGGATGGAAAAAGTACTTCTTTATATTAATCTCACAAAAGTCACTTACAATATGAGACTGGCATGGCTCCTCAAACTCGGTCCTGGGATCCTCTTCAAAATGCACCAACTTCTTCCACGTCTCCTCCTCCTCTTCATTTCTCTCTAAGGGAATGGCAAAGGATTGCAATGGAGAAAAAGGTAATTTTGGCTCAAACTCACAATGTGGTTGCCGAATATTGGGGAAAAGGAGGAATACGAAAATAGGAAGATTTTCTATGCTTCTCGTGCTTCCCTTTGATATGGGACCCCAACCCCTTATTTTATAGTCCAGAAGAGATAGAAACGGTCGGGGTGACTAGCTATGGGCAGTGAAACGCTTAAGTAACAGTCTGTAAACCAATATCCTATGAAATTTTGATTTTTTGCGATATTCTGTGAGTGTACGTGGGATGTAGTGGTTTAGCAGGTGTGTGTATGAAGACAATAGTGGTGCAGGGCATGTACACCTTCAAAACAATGATTTTTAGAAGAGCTTGTTTAGTGATGGCTAGGCAAAGATAGCAATTTAGATGGCCTAATGCCAGGTATGCATGTCTGGTGCAATTTAGGGTTATAACAAATTCCCCCTAATGTGTGAGGTCAGAAGAGCATCTCATGGTCAAAATACATTACAAATATTCACCAATGTATGAAGCGAGTGAGCCTAGGGAACAGAGTACGGGAGATTCCATCTGCAAAATAACAATTTGTCTCACTGAGGTGGGCATACCCATGCCTGGGATGAAATAAAATCATGGCTTCCAATCAAATACACTACAGATCCATGTCATATAACTATATAAAGTGCAGCTGTGAGCAGTAAACAACGGATCTACATCTAAAAATCAAAAGATATACATGTATAGTATCCATATTCAAGAAGCCAATGATGCCTGATGGCTGGAGATGAGGTCTTCAGATCTCGAGAAACAACTTTGAAATATTCAAAACTTGGGTAGGAGTTTAATATCAGTGTATGACTTCACTACCCATAGGTATTCAACGACTCGTCAGGAATAGACAGAAGGATCTCGATGATCAGGAAGAGAACTTAATTGATTTCGAACAATGACTTGATTGATCTTTCGGGGTGGCCAGGCATGGGGACAAGAGAGAAACTACAGAAGGGCTGGCTCAAGTTTAGTAAGACTTCCTTTGGATGAAAGCACAATAAAAGATGAGACTCAGGCAACATGGCATTAACATAAGTTCACGATGCAAGAGGCAATGTGAACTCTCCATATGTTTTGCAGGGTAACCAAATGGAGGAGGACACAACTCTATGTAACGAGAACAACTTCCTAAGGTCATATTGAATCCTAGATCTTGACAAACAAACAAAAGGATGTGCTTTGTCCAAGGGTGACTCATTGTGCTGTCAACAAAAAGAAAATACTTTTCCCTTCCTCTTTTCGGGGTATATTTGATTTTTTTTTTTGTCTTTTTCAATAATTTTAGGAAGCTTGAAAAAGAATAAGGAATGTTACATTACAAAGGAGGATCGAGTGTCGCAGAGATACAAGTTCCACATGAAAAGAACACGTTGATGCTTAGAGAAAAAGGACATATGCAAGAAAAGGACACTCAGGAAAAATCCTCCATGGGTCAAGATGTCAAGGCGCAAAGGCAAGGTGCTACAAGGCTTGTGTATAAGGCATGCTTCATATGGTTCAATTGAGAGAAAAATGGAGTTAGCATTAGGCCAAAGACGCGGGAATGAAAATGCGATTAATAATACATAATGATAACGTCCTTCAATGTAATTTTAACGAGCCCAGAGAAGGTAAGCTCGGTGGTTTTTCATTTTTAGAGAGTCTGAAAAAACGTAAAAGGATACTCCACTGGGGTGCCTTTTTTGAAGGTATTCTAGTCGGTTCAAAAAAGGGGTAAACTAGTACTGAACATACGTCTATTAAAAATCATTTTAACGAGTGTGACAAATACAAGATCACTTGACAATATTTTCATATTTAAGGAGTCTGAAAACAACTTAACCATGGACTTCGTAAGGGATGTTCTTCTGGACAAATTTAACGAGTGTGAAGAAACAAGGTCAGTCGACCATCTTTTCAATTTTAGGGAGTTTGAAAAGAGATTAATTATGGACTCCATGGAGGTTCCTTTTTTGCAAATTTAGTCCCTCATGCCTGAAAAAGGGTTAAATTTATACTTGAGGATACTCTTCTAGAGAACCGAGGCTCCTAGAGTATACCTTTGTTCATACTTTTGACCATCCGAACTGAAAAAGGGGTAAAATACCGTAGGACAGACATGCCTTAAAATTTCATTTTAGTGAGAGTGAAGGGCAACAAGATCGCTCGACAATATTTTGATGTTTAGAGGGTATGAAAAGGGCTTAAAAGAAGACCCGTTGTGTTTTGGGAGTCCCAAGGGTGAGGTCAAGAGTGATAATGAATCGTGCAAATGAGTCTCAATCTCGTAATCAGGAAGAACTACTAAGGACTCCTGAGTCTATAGTCATTAGTGACGACAAGGACACCAAAATGCAACCAGTATATATCTAGGGCATCCATCCATGTGAAGGCAGGATTTACCACTAAATTATGACACTTATAGAGTAGGAGTGAGGGTTCTGTGTCACAATTTCGTGGGATCGATCCTATGGCAAAGAGAAAAAGACAATGAGGTGCAACAAGTGGAGCTGGAATCCTATCTTATATGCACAAAGTTGGAAAAATGACTTTTTACCAAAAGACCTTTAAAACTAACCCAACTCTTGAGAAACTTCCTAAATACCTAAAGTAACACTTATCGTAACATCCCCTGAGAAACTCAAGAACCATAGTAAACGATTTTCAATCTAGAAAAAATGATAAAAAGGGTCCAAAAAATGACAAAAAGGGGCCAAAAAGTCTATAAATAGAAAGTTGGCAGCTCATTATCACCATTGTAAATTCAAAGTTGACCAAAATTCAAAAAACACCCCTTTATCGAAATACTTGATTTTGGGAGCCTCAGTGGATGAAACGAACTTCCGTTTGCACCAAGTAAGTACACACTGACCTCTCTTGTATTTCCTTCTTCCTTTTTTGCATTTATTTTTGTGTTTTTGGGGGACGCTGACCTTTAAAGAGGTCGACCCTATGTGTATGCGGGTTGTCCAAACACAACCCATGTGTACATGTGGGCATAAGACAATTTTCTCACGTGCACATGTGACTGTCCTCAAGACAGCCCGTGTATACACTCAAACAAGTGAACAAATAAAAAAACAAGAGTTAACTCTCCATCCACTTGTCATTTTGCAGGATGTATGTTCATTGGAGAGAGAGGGAGCATGAGGACATTGATTTTTTGGTCTCCGAGGACCCTGCTGCTATCATTGTTTGCGAGGTTGTTAAATTTATTCCAGTGTCCGTTTATGAGGGCACAACCCAGGTTGCTAAATGCATTGGTAGATTACTAGCATCCCTACACAGAGGAATTCATGCTCAAGGGGCAGTTGTTGACTCCAATGACTGAAGATATTTACTTCTTGACTGGTCTTTCGAGGAGAGGGGAACCAATCAACTTGCATAGTTTTCCTCCTGGGCCTCACAACATCAAGGAGTTGATTGGACTTCATTGCGAGGCTGGTACTGAGAAAGTAGGTTCTCAGGTGCCTATTCATAAGATCAACAACATATCACTAAAAGTGATATTTCTACTCATTGGGTGGATCACTGGATCTCTGGCTTTGCATCAGGCTTCTCGGGTACACATGTATTGTGTAGTACAGTGCTTAAATGCACGGATTTTCAACTGGAGTACCACCATGCTGGATTGCATGAAGAGAGAGCTAAAAGAGTGTCAGAAATGAGAGCACCGTAACTTTGGGTTTGGGACCATTTTGTGCTCCTTTTTCTTGAAGAGGGTACCTAGTCTCAGTCCTCGAGAGACTATACGAGGGCACGAGGCCTCTCTCCCGATGCTATATAGATGGGCGACGTTGTTGCTGCGATAGGGGGTAGGGAGGACCATCGATCCCTTTAATGACAAGTTTTTTGACTGGTGGTCGCGACAGATTCCGGCAATAGAGGACTACCCCTATGCTGGGATCAATTTTTCTAGAGATCCTAACATGCCTGTACCTCCCGGAGTGGAGCGAGGAGAGATGGGTAAGTTTTCTTTTCAA